>JAGXJF010001157.1:0-83986 GCA_019208055.1 Stipa capillata
AAACGCGCAGTTGGGCAGACGCCTAGACTCTTGGGCTTGGTAAAGCGCCCACAGCCTGACAAGCATGGTGTCAAGCCGGTAGAGGTTGAACAAATTAAAGATGTCTTCAAAGTTGATGTCGAAGTTGTCATGATGTCTGTCCAGGAAGAAACCGAAATATTTTGGCACCTCGACCTTAAAGTGTTGCACATAATTGTCCCGATTCTGTGACCTCATCATGATCGTGTCATGGAACAGTGTCATCTGCGCGGGCAACCTCTGCAGGTCATCATCCGGGACCAAGGGCTGATCGGCCTCGTACACTAACCGTCGAGACTTCTTGATGGTTTCGGCAGATGTCTGGAAGGATAAGGCCTTTTTCTTGCTGTCCTTGCTTGCCTCCTTCACAGTGGTGCCACCCCATCTGTGTGGTCTTTTCCTTTTCCTCTTCGGCTCCGGAGAGGAGGCCCTCTTGCCTACCGTCAACGCTTCGCCCACTGCGGCATTGAGCGTGCTTGGAGATAAGACCGTCTTTCCTGCTGCCTTCGGGTCATGATGATGCTTGGTTCGCTTTTCACGGGGCGACGAGTCCGTCTTGGATTGCTCCTCCTCCTGGGACGGAAGGATCGTCGTGTCTTGATGCCCAGCAGGATCATCGTCCCGATCAAGAAACCGGCGTACTGCACAGGCCGAGCGGAGATGGCCCGGCTCTGGCTGACGGAGAGGGGATGGCTGACGTACTAGGAGATGACACCCCGGGGATAGTTATCTGGCTCTTCGGCCACAGGATGTAGTACCCCTTGCAGTCTCCTAGCTTCGTGACATCCTCTTCAGGGGCGACAGGGACTGTGACGTCACTGAACTCGGAGACGACGCGGTCCACCTGCACCCTCGCCATGTGGGAAGGTACAGCTACGTTGTGGCATGTCGCGCCCTCTACTATTGGGAAAATTAAGCCATGCGCAACCGTCTTCTTCACACCGGGCAAAGGGATAGTGAGGTGGCATTTCGTAGGCCCCTGCATAATAAAGGTACCCATTGTTATCCGTACTATGCTGTGAATTAGAACCCTCATACAAGTGATACATTGTGGCGAGGAAGCTTACAGCGATGTCTTCGACGGGATTTGGCGACTCGGGGGCGACGTCGTAGGCTGAGGCGCAGCTGCTCCATCCAGCGGGATAGGAGCCCTGATGTCCATGAGAATGCACAGGCGGACGAGATGCATCGCGGGCGGTGTCATAGCCTGTGGACGCTAAAAATTCTTGCGCCGCCAGCTTGCCAGCCTCTTGGGCTGCCCTTATCATCTCTTGCATAAGAGATGTTTGCCTTCCTCTCCTCCTCTGGCGGGCAGCCTCGCGGTCTTGCGGAAACACTTCGTCCCAGATAGCCCCGCTCCCGATCCCTCGGACACGCCCTGTCTTCTCCCTCGTTTCTAGAGCTTTCGAGAGATGGTCTTCCCATCTCGCACTCTGGACGGAGTCCTGGGAGCTCTCAGGCTGCTGCGACAGCTGCCTCTGCAAGGAAAACGGCATAAATTACGAGCCGTTATCGTATTGGAAGTACAACAGTATATTTGAAGAAGACATTGGGTTTAGATCATACCAAACGTTCGAAAACCGCCTGAAGCTCGGGGTCTGTGATAATTGGTGTCCCAGTGGCTAGGTCAGAAATAGTGTGCGCCCTCATCCAAATCTGGGCGCGTTCCTGCTCGATATCGGTGAAGGGAACCGGTTTGCCGGCCGCTATCAGCGCGGCGTCCTCTTTCGCGCAGATCGGTTTCTTCCCTGGGACACCTCGGCTGCCAAGGTGGTGGGGGAATTTGTTCTTCACACGCAGTTCCTTCCCCCGGCGGCTCTTCTCCTTGAATGAGTCACTCTTCTTGTCAGCAACGAACTCCTCCCAGTGTTCCAGTTCTATCTTCGGCCATTTAGTTTTAACTACTGTTTCGAAATCGGCGTCTACCAGCTTCGCTACTTCATATCGCCATGTCCTTAGCGCAGCACACATGATGCTATCGGCTTTCCGCTGCACTCTTTCCTTGTCAGTCTCTGGGACAGCGTACTTATCCCAGAGCTTGTCGAACAGGACCTTCTTCTGGGCATCCGTCATTTTTTTAAAGTCCTGGCATGTGATCCTAACATGCTCGCGGACAATGCACCCGCAGGTGTTGCTGAATGACCTCGCAGCCTTCTCGGGACTTGCAGGAACACCTGTTACGCTGGTTCGAGTGACCACGAATGTCTCGTTCGTCAGCTGGTTCCCTCCTCTAGGTTTGTACCGTCTCTTCGGCTTCGATTGTGCTTGCTCAAGCGCCGCCTCTTCTTCCGATCCGGACTCACTAGATGAGCCAGAGGAGCCAGATGCACTCTCTTCATCTCGCGCCGGCTCGATGGTAGCTATACTGGCCGGCTCGGCGGCAGGTTCACTAGTCGGCTCAGGGGCCGTTTCATCAGTTCGGGGCGGGGCGTAAATCTGGGCGGCCACATCCATCTACCCGGGCTAGCTCCCGGGTTAGCGACGAGTCCATTTCTGATTTAAAAACTTAAAAAATTAAAATACAAAACAACTATTAGCATTTACGCAGTAGGCTCATCGTTGTGCACGACTTCAACTCATCCATTTAGCATGTTCATTCATTCAATAACCCTAAATATGAGCCCATTCATTCATTCAATCAATCAAAAATAACCCTAAATATGAGCCTATTCATTCATTCATTCAATCAAAAATAACCCTAAATATGAGCCCATTCATTCATTCAATCAAAAATAACCCTAAATATGAGCCCATTCATTCATTCAATCAAAAATAACCCTAAATATGTATTGGAGGCCGGCGGTTCAACCTCCGGTGGTTCAACCTCGCCAATGCTTGGAGGAGGCCGACGGTGGAGGACGAGCTGCACATGATTCAAATAAAAGCTACCAATGTGTTCTTTGCCAAAAATCATAACATGCCTAATGATTTGAGTTATGTGGTTACTTGAATCGTCTGAACTAACTTCGCTAATATGTTTTATGAAAACTTTGCTAATAAAAGTTAATGGACATTATTTACACAATAACAATGAGGGCCTTGATACGCAAGATTTAAAAACCGTAAGAATAGAAAAATTATAGGATGGTAATGTCATGTTTTCTTGACTTATAGATTTGAGTACAACAGCAATTCGCACCAAACTGTTCACAACGCACGTGGAAAAAGTTTCATTAGATTCACAATCCTCCGGACATCTTTTGCAAATCATCCAAAGGGCCTTGCAAGTGCACGCCAACAACTAGCCTGCCTCAGCGACGCACGTACCGATTACGTAATAACTAAAACCAGGAAATATACTAGCGCATATAAAGGGACTGAGATCTGGCACTATATGCAAACACACGAAGCATCAACTACCCGTGTAAAAGATTCAAGAACTGAAATTATCCTTTGGTAGTGAACTGAAATCCACAATTTGCTCAACATTTAGAAGAATCACACCTTAAATTATCAATCAATTTCATGGACAAGAACTGGATCAAAGAACTGGAGAGGGGTTTCCCGAACGCTTGGAGAGGGGGTCGGCGGAGCTGCTTACGCAGGGAGAGACGCAGCGGAGAGGGAGGGCTTCGGTGGTGGCGGGGCCGGTGGCGTGGGGCTCGGGCGGCGGCGTGGCTGGGGGCCTCGGGCGGCGCCGCGTCGGCTTCGGTGCGGGGGCGGTGTCGGCGATGGAGGACCAGAGGGGGGAGGACGATGGAGCGGCGGCGCGGACGGGGGCGGCGTCGGCGACGGAGGACCAGAGGGGGGAGGACGACGGAGCGGCGGCACGGACAGGGGCGGCGTCGGCGGCGCAGTAGCCTGGCGGCGGGCTAGGGCTCGGGTGCACTCGCGGCTGGTTCAAATGAACGCGCGGGCGGAGTGGTTGAAAATTTCGCTAAGTCCCAGCTATATAGTACCAGACAATCACTGACGGGCACTACATAAGCGCCCGTCAGCGAAAGTACCAGGTCTCTCCACTGACGGGCACTAATTAATACACCCGTCAGTGGAAATCCATCTCCACTGACGGGCGTTAGTTCATCGCCCGTCAGTGTTGTTGATTTAGGGTTTCTTCCGGAGTACGTTTTCACTGACGGGCGTCGAGTTGTTGCCCGTCAGTGGACTTGATTTAGGGTTTCTTCCCCGCTGGTCCGGATGTTTGTTCCGGATGGTATTCCGGATGGCTTTTTTGGGATATGTTCCGGATGTTATTCAATATAACATGATACTTTAATTATGTATATTTATTTTCTATTCCTATATTTTACGAATATTGTGAATCAAAGTAATTTTGTAAAAAATGATATTATTAATACAAAACCAAACATGCCTATTTCACCAAGTCCAAAACATAACCTCATTTAAATATTTAATTCATCAAAATAATATTATTACACATTGAGATTCGTTCTGAATTGATCGGAAAGCTTGGTTTCGTCGTCTTCTATACGCTTCTCAATAGTACTTCTGATCTTCTTGCTGGTATACGTCAGTCCTTCGGTGTGACTGCGTCTTATGTACGGGCACGCATCCTGGGTACCTTTGCGCCTCTTACTCGTTCGATCATCCACATCTTCTTCTTCTGTGTCCGGATCATCGAATTGGTCATAGTCCTCTTCGTCAACTACACCATCGACTCCGACAATACTCCTTTTCCCTTTCCTCACGACAACGCGCTTCTTATTTTTTGGGTTGGTTATGTAGAAGACTTGTGCGAGTTGTTTGGCTAATACCCATGGCTCATCTTTGGGACTGATTGATTTGACTTGTCGTGACTCCATGGGGATCGGTGGAGGTATCACCATGGTACTGGTGTTCATATCTTCAATTCTGACGTCTTTCGCCCATCTAACACGGAACATGTGGATCTTGGTCACGCTGTAGTCAAGTTTCTAGATCTCTTCGATCACGCCGTAGTACCTACACTTCTTGCCATGATGACCAGTTCTAGACTCTTGCGTTAAACCGCAGTTCTGGTACGTGCTGCGCTGGTCTTGAGCCTCGG
Organism: Stipa capillata; assembly: GCA_019208055.1. Taxonomy (NCBI): domain Eukaryota; kingdom Viridiplantae; phylum Streptophyta; class Magnoliopsida; order Poales; family Poaceae; genus Stipa; species Stipa capillata. The sequence goes on from JAGXJF010001157.1 coordinate 5,006, forward strand.
TGTAGAATGTGTATCCGTTGATATTATACGATTGCCACGTCACGACTTTGCTATCGGGTTCTTGTGACAACATTCGGACGGTTTCTTCTTCTCCATTTGATGGCTCTCTTTCATACCAGTAGTCCTTTAGCCACCCAGAGAACTTTGCGTTATGCTCTTTCGTGAGCGCAACTGTGCCCTTTTTCGGATTCGCTTCGTGCAACTGTTTCATGTGGATCTGAATATAAGGCCGTACCACAGCCAAGTGTTGCAACACCACGAAATGTGCTCTGTTGTAGTCATCTGATCTTTTTGATCGATACACGTGTAAACTTTTATGCCCGATCACACCTTTACCGTCGAGCCTTCCTGTGTGCCGCGAAACTGGAACTCCTATAGGTTTTTGATCACGCATGTAATCCGTGCAGAACTCGACGCCCTCTTCCGTAGCATAGCCTTGGATGATGCTACCTTCCAGATGCGCTCTGTTATGAACGTAGCGCTTGATAACCCCGTTGTACCTTTCAAACGGGTACATGTTGTGCAAAAACACGGGACCGAGTTCCAGTATCTCCGGGACGATATGGATCATGAGATGTACCATGACATCAAAGAATGCTGGAGGGAAATACATCTCAAGTTCGCATAATATGACAGTGATCTCGGCCTTCAGTTTCAGGCAGCGTTGCACCGTGATTGACTTCTGACAGATAGTGTTGAAGAAGTTGCAAAGATCCGTGATCGTCTTGCGGACACCTGGCTCCATGATACCTCTAATTGCGACAGGCAGTATCTGTGTGATCATCACGTGGCAGTCATGAGACTTCATGCCAATCAGTCGGTGAGTCTTTATGTCAACAAGTTTTCGGATGTTTGCGGAGTAACCCGAAGAAACTTTGACACCATGGAGGCATTCGCACAGGCTATGGAGCTCGTCTCTACTCAGAGTATAGCAGGCAGCAGGACAGCTGGTCTTGACTCTGATACCATTCTTCCCCGTCTTGGTCGTTTCTCTGGTTGCCCACAGCTCAGGTCTTATATTCATGTGTTGCATGTTTGCTCGTGCTTTCGGCCTATCTTTTGTCTTGTCCAGAATGTTGAGCAAGAGACCAAGCAAGCTGTCGCAGACATTTTTCTCGACATGCATTACATCAATGTTGTGACGTGTGTCTAGGTGACGCCAGTAAGGCAGTTCCCAGAAAACAGATTTCCTTCTCCAGACGCCTTTTACCGGCGGTTGTTTCTTTCCTTTTCCTGGCTCAACTTCCTTCATTTCATTCAAGAGATCATAGATTTCTTGTCCGGTCTTCTCGCGAGGCTTTGGACGGTTTTCTTTTGTTCCATCAAACCCTTTTGTGTCCTCTCTCCATGGGTCATTCATGGTCAGCCACCTTCGGTGTCCCATGAACACGATCTTTCTAGAGCCCTCTAAGAAAACACTTGTGGTTTCCTCCATGCACCTAACACAAGCTTCGTATCCTTTGGTGCACTAACACGCGTTGTTCCCGTACACCGGATAATCTTGTACCTTTGTGAACAACAGGCCTTTCAGGGTGAAGAACTCTTCTCTGTCCGCGTCCCAGACCTGAGCCCCTTCTTCCCACAGCGTAGTTAGTTCGTCTTTCAGTAGCTGTTGATACACGTTAAGATCCATTCCAGGTTGTTTTGGCCCTTGAATGAGAATAGAGAGGTGCATGTATTTCCGCTTCATGCACAACCATGGAGGGAGGTTGTAGATCCAAAGAACCACAGGCCATGTGCTGTGTCTGCTGCTCATGTTGCCGAATGGATTTATTCCGTCTATACTCATACCAAACCTGATATTCCTCGGATCACTACCGAAATCTGGGTATTCCACGTTGATTGCCCTCCACTGACAAGCATCAGCTGGGTGTCTCAACACCCCATCCTTTCTTCGCCCCTCTTCATGCCAACGCATCAGCTTTGCCTCCTTCTTGTTACCGAATAAACGCTTCAGACAGGGGAGGATTGGAAGGTACCATACAACCTTTGCAGGGGCACCACTCGTCACTTCTTCCTCATCATCGTCTTGGTTTTTGCCCCGTTTATATCGAGATGTGTTGCACACCAGACATTTATGCAGCTCTGTATACTCCTTGCGATAAATAATGCAGTCGTTCTGACAAGCGTGGAGTCTCTCTACATCCAATCCAAGGGGGCAGACCACCTTCCTGGCTTCCTCGGTGCTCGTAGACAACACATTCTCCTTTGGAAAAACCGTCGCAAGGTAAGCCAGTGTCTCATCGAAGCTTGCGTCGGGATAGTTGTGGGCTGCCTTGATCCTTAGAAGTTCTAGCGTGACTGACAGACGCGTGTGCTCAGGATCGCAGGCGGGATATAGCAGTTTTGTCGAGTCTTCCATCAGTTTCGCAAACTTTGCGACCTCTCTTTCATCCTCAGGGTCTTCGACCACCTGGTCCGACATGTGACTGTCCCTCAACATTTTCAGCCAAATTGTTCCCCGCCTCTCCCATCAAGTCATCCCTACATTCAGAAATATGGTCTTCATCTTCTTCTGCGTCTTCGTGTACGTCCTCTTCTTCTAAACCTTCAGGCTAGCTAAAATTTCTGCCTCCTCACCGTGACTTGTCCAACGTGTATAACCTTTCATGAAACCTCGAGTCAACAAGTTTAGCTGCAACATGCCTCTCTCCCTGAACATTTTCATGTTCTTGCATCCACAACACGGACAACACATCTTGTTCGCACCCTTTTTCTCCCTATCTTCCTCGGCCACATCTAGAAACCCATTCAAAGTATCGAGAAAACTCCGTGTTGCCCTTTCGCCGTACATCCAACTTCGATCCATCGATCCCTACAACAACAAACTAATTGATTATATTCCAAATTAACAAAATGAACACAAATTTATTCTTTTCTTCCATGTACTACATCATACCAAAGAGAGCTCGCTAGCGCCGGCGTCAAGGAGCGGATTCGAGAGTCTTCGGAATAGGGTAAGGAAAGTGAGGAAGGGAGGAGGAATGAGAGGAGGGGAGGAGAGAGGTTAAAAGAGATCTAGATCTAGATTGTATATCTAGGAGAGGAGTGAGGGAGGAGGGGAGGGGGAAAGAGAGGGTGGAGAGGAGGAGGGAGAGAATTGAGAGAGATCTAGCTAGATCTAGGGTTTAAATCCACATGGAGGAGGGAGAGAGGATGAGGAGGGGAGAGGGAAGGAGAGGGTGGAGAGGAGGAGGGAAAGGATTGAGAGAGATCTAGCTAGATCTAGGGTTTCAATCCATATGGAGGAGGGAGGGAGGATGGAGGGTGGAGGGGAAGGATTAGGAGGAGGGGCAGAGGCTGCCGCACGGTATTCACAGTAGGAGGCCCCCGCAGCTGGCCGTGTGCCAGCTACGGGCGCCTCTGTTTTTATAGGCGCAGACCTTTCATTGACGGGCGCTACACAAACACCGTCAGTGATAACTCCGCCCGCGAAGGCCAAAGACGAAGCAGTCTTCCACTGACAGGCAAATAATCACCCGTCACTGAAGACCTAAGATACACTGACGGGGCCCTAAATTACCGACCGTCAGTGAATATCGGTGATAAATCTGCCCCCAGAGTTGGCCTTCACTGACGGGCTATAAGTCCACCCGTCAGTGAAGACAACAGATCTACTGACGGGCATTTTAGGGTGCTCGTCAGTGAAGGTTGGCTGTCAGCGGTAATGCCCACGGTCCACTTTTACTGACGGTCAGATAACGCGCCCGTCAGTAGAAGTTAGGGTAGTCGCCCTAGTGTCCCACGTTTACTGACGGGTTCCAGATGGCCCGTCAGCGTTTTGCATAATCAGCGATGGGCCCCATCGTGCCCGTCAGTGATTTAATTGTAGCAGAAGTCTTTTTTGAGGTAGTGTCATCTCAACATATCTGTTGTATACTTGCTCGTCCAAGAAGCCGTACTTCTCAAACGTGCTCTCACCCGTCTGTACAAACTTTGTTGTCAGGATGCTCTTGAACGACCTCCACGCCTTGCCCATGGTCTTCATTGCGGACGCTCTGACACGTTCTTCGTGTTCGGGCGGGATCTCGAACCACCTTTTTACTTCAGCCATTAACTCCTCCTCCTTCGCGGTGGTAATATCCTTCCAGTTCGCAATGGTTATGTTCACCCTCTCCCGCCCAAGTATCCTGCAGAATATGCGGAATTTGTTCGCTACGTCATCCGGTTTCGTCGGCACACCAGACTTCGTAGATACTTGCGTGATGACCATACATCTACTAGGGGGCTACGACATTGTTTGGGGCTTCCGACTTCTTTTTTGCGTACCCGGTTCATCATTGCCCGAAGTAGGGTTCGGCAACGATGAGTGCCCCGAAGAGGAGTTAGAAGAAGAATTGGCGTCCGACATATCTGTGTAAACTAATAAAGGAAGGCAGCATATGTTCTTTAGTATAGTAATTTGATACACATGTAGTTTCGGTTTCTCTTCATCTTTCATTCATGTGTACTAAATCTATCCGTGAGCAATGGAAATTGGAAATAAGGGTACAAAGAATCAAGGAAACGCCCTAAATCTTGATGCTACTAAGACAAATATATCCAAATCATCATGCATCGTATATCTGGTTAGAGCTCATTTGGTTTCGAGTTTGATCAACTAATTAAGAGTGAGAATGGCTAGCAGCAAAGAATGTACGTTCGACTAATATATATTAGTCGTCAACCCGTGCATTGCACGGCTAGTTTATAAACTACCATACCAACTTTACCTATGAAAATAAAAAATGATGATTGAATATATGCAGTTTCTAAAATCATATATCTTATTCACCGAGACGACGGCTTAGAATAGCGCAACTATACAAAAGAATCATCAAACAAACAATGCACTTGCTCCCATTGTACTTAAGGCTAAGGAAAATCAAATTAGGTAGGACCAGAAATGCATGTAAAAACTTTAGGGTTCATGCGTAAAATCACCAAATCTATCCCCAACCAAACAACAAAATACTCCAATGAGAATCTAATAGATCATTGCCCTCCAAAATATCAAACTAAATGCAAATTACACAAGTAAATTTCTTAAAAGTTGAGCATTACAATACCACAGAAAACCACATGATGTTGTGATCAATTCTGAACCAACAAAAGGGACAACAACAAACGAATAGTTACTAGGCCCTATCAAAATAAAACTATAACATGAACTGCCACTCAGTAATAAGGAGGCAGCATTTGAACAAATACAAAGCAAAATCTCACGCATCTGATCACATACTTCATTATATTGGTACAAAACTACTCTCCGATCATCTCTACCATAATTCCTTTGTTTATTGCAATGACAAACCTAGAATACTTCTTCAATTTTTCAGGACTCTTTTATTGCATTCATCTTTCTTTACCTTCCTCAGTGATTAGATCATTGATTATCACTAAGATTATAGAACTTACCTGTCGAGGAGGCCGACGACGGCGGCGCGGGCTCGGCACCTTCTCTGGCGGCGGCTCGGTGGAGAGGACGGCGGCGCGGTGGAGACGACAGCGGCACGGGCTCGATCGGCTCCTTCTCCGATGGCGCGGCAGAATGGGTGGCGACGCGGGCTCGGGCAGTGGCGGTGTGGGAGGGGAATTAGGGCACAGGGGGATTGCGAAGCGCGCGTGGGGTTCTGAAATTTTTCCAAGTCCCCGCGGTATATGTAGTACGATCATCGTAGACGGGTTAAGTGAGTCACCCGTCTGGGATGATAGTCATCGTAGACGGGTTAAGTGATTTACCCGTCTAGGGATGAGTGAGTCGTCCCAGACGGGTTGACTACTGTTACCCGTCTCGGATGGTAATCATCCCAGACGGGCGTCTGTACTGACCCGTCTGCGATGAGTCTGTACAGGGGCCATGTGCTACCTGCATTGTGGCTAGCCTCAGGAAATGCTAGCATGCCCTCTACAAATTTACAACAATATATGTATACGCAGCAGCATTCATGAACAAAATATTCCAACTCAATAAACTTGTCCTCAAGAAGAATAACTAAAAGGATAATAAAAGGAAACAAAAGCAAGTCATTTTGGATTGCAAGGTTCTAATCGCATCAGCTCAATACAATGTTTAGGGCTAGGGCTTAGAGATCTCACTAATCATTACCGGAAGTCCATCTAGGTACTGAGTGCAAATAACAAAGAAAAGGAATTTTTAAGAATATGGAAATAAAAATAATATCAATTATTTACAATACTTGCTTCTTCCCTTTGAAAGTGAGCTTTGAAAGTGAGCTCTTCATGATGATCATTGCGGTAGTACGACCCAGCTCCCTCCATGGTTTTGGCCTCGAAACTCAAATCTCCGAAATAATTCTCAGTGAATTCGTTGTAATCATCCTCGTCAACAACATTGTCGACTCCTATAATGCTTCTTTTTCCATTTCTAATGACATGCCGCCTCTTGCTTGACGGATCGATCATATAGAATACCTGGTGAACATGCTTCGCGAGTACGAATGGTTCAGTACCGTAGCCAACACGGCTCAGGTCAACAGTAGTCACATCGTATTCGTCGGTCTTGATGTGCGAGAGGTGGGCCCAACGACACCGAAATATCGGGATTTTGAACTTGAAGTAATGGAGCTCCCAAATCTCCTCGATGAATCCATAGTAACAATGCTTATGACCAGCGGAATCGAAGGCATCGACCCGCACACCATTGTTGTGCTTTTTGCATCTTGAGCCTTCGTGTAAAATGTGTATCCATTTATGTCATACCCTTGGTATGTCCGGACTGTAAAGTACGGTTTCTTTGATAACCATGTCAGCATTTCATTAGATGACAACATGGTGGTGATCAAGTCTTGGAACCATTGGTTGAATAGGGACATATGTTGTTTCTTGATCCACACTTCGCTTTTTCTTCGATTTTGATGTCGTAGCATTACCATGTGTTCATCGATGTACGGCGACACCACCAACATGTGCTGCAAGACCATGAAATGAGCTCGAGCATGATCGTCCTGGTCAGGAGTGATGGATTTCGCTCCGAGGACCCCGGTACCATGGAGCCTGCCCGCATGTCGTGATTCAGGTAGACCTATCAGGTTGATATGCGGCATGTAGTCTAAACAGAACTCAACGACCTCTTCGGTGGCATAACCTTCCACAATGCTTCCCTCAGGCCGTGAGCGATTTCGTACATAACCCTTCAGAATTCCCATATATCTCTCGAACGGGTACATGCTTCGTAGGAGCACAGGACCACACATTTTGATCTCTCTAACTAGGTGAATCATGAGGTGCGGCATGATATCAAAAAATGACGGGGGAAGTACATCTCAAGGCAACATAGGACAACCACCAGCCGTGCCTCTAGAGCATCCAGTTCAAATATACTTATCACCTTCTGTGATATTCTGTCGAAGAATTGGCATAGCATTGTGATTGTATCTCGAACATCACCAGGCAAAATCCCTCTAATAGCGATAGGAAGTATCTGCATCATTAAAACGTGACAGTCGTGAGACTTCATGCCAATTAATTTCAATTCCTGCATCGAAACTAGCTTCTTGATGTTGGTGCAGTACCCGCTTGGAACTTTCACATCGTGCAAGCACTGGCATAGCTCAATTTTCTCGGCTTTAGAGAGTGTGTAACATGCAGGTGGGAGGAAGGTTCTGCCTTTGTCGGTTTCTATCGAAGCTAACTCAGGCCCGATGCCCTATTTCTCATAGTCTTGTCGTGCCTTCACGCCGTCCTTTGTTTTATCAGGAATATTCAGCAAGAGGCCAATTAGGCTGTCAAACACGTTCTTCTCTACGTGCATGACGTCGATACAGTGGTGAACATCTAGTTCTTTCCAGTAAGGCAAACCCCAAAATATTGATTTCTTTTTCCACAAACCCTTCATTAATTTACGCCCCTTTCCAAGAACAACATCAACGTCTTTAACCATTCCGTATACCTGTCTCCCGGTTAAATGAGGTGGAGCCGATCCTTCTTCGATGGTTCCATCGAACTCGGCAACCAACTTGCGGTAAGGATGATTTTGACACAAAAACCTACGGTGCCGCATTGTCACACCCCGACTTTTCGAAACCTGAAAATCAGGGCTAACAAAAACTTTTTTGCTAATAATGGCTGTCAAAATATACCTAGCTGAAATTTTAATTCAAATCATGATGTAGCCTAATACCAACACACGAAAAACCCTTGCTCCTATCCTTCTCAATCTCCATTTTGTCAAAACCCTAATTTCCCGAACCATGTCCGACGACGCGGGCAACCCTGTTCGACAGCTTGTCTCCATACGTGGCTACGCGCCCATGCGTTCCCACCACAAGCACAACTTCGGCATCTCCTTCCTTTTTCCTAGTCGGTGTAACTTAGACCGACATCTATAGCTACGTACCACCCGGCACTCCGGTGAAAATTGGAACGTATATATGTCGCAAACCTCTTCCGAATGGCGTGGTCTTCTACCATCTATTTCGCCATGTCCTGTCGTGAGTGTGTGCACATATATACTGCTTTTATATATGTGCATACCCGCAAAACCCTAACTCATTGCTCGACTCTGCAACAATCCGTTGCATATATGAATGAGTATACCGGTAGTATTTCCCCAAGACCTAGCCCACCATGACCTCTTAGGATTATTCTAACCTCATCGCCGCACTATGTATATGCTTAAAATTCCCCAAGAGTATGTGGGCACATACACTTTGAAAACCCCAACACATCTTCGCATGCGGCCACTCGTCTTCCCCAAAAAGTGGCATGAATCTCCATAGAACCCTTCGAAGTAAGACGTGTCCAATTTAATCGTGTATTTGAATTTGTTACCTCTTTCCCATCTTATTGGTTTAGCGGTTTGCCGATTGAACCACACCTTCTTGTAAAGTAGCAAGAATAAACCAATCTGCGTGTGTATATGTTCATGAGCATACGTGCAACATCAATGCACTCCATAACTCTGCACACGATGCCCTCCCAATTTAATTGGAAAAGTTATGTAGCCGTGCAACCTATTTGTGCAAGTGCATATGCATCTTGACTTCCCACCTGCAAGCTATCTATTTCCTTTTCTTAAATTTTCCTCATGCCCGTGCAAGGACATTGTAGCTCTATTCCCCGCACTTCTCCCTAAGTTGCAAGTACACTGCTCCTTGTGCCACCTCCCCCTCCATAGCAGTAGTCGGTGCCTAACGTGTACTATTCCTCCGCAGCAAAAGTAACACCCTCTCTTTACTCCTTTCCCTCTCTACTCACTCCTCCCGCAGACAACATTTTACCCGGCCAACTCACCAACCTGCTCAAAGTCAAGGCCAAATTTTCCTTAGCAACTATAGCTAGCTTAGCACCAATGCTACATGACCAGCTCAGCAGCACACCCAATTTCGGTGCCTAATTTCACTGGTCTCCTATAGCACCAACAGGAACTTCAAGTCACGTCACTCGTCCCAACACAGAGCCACCATTAATGACCTTGCTCCAAGCTTTTCCTTGGTTCTGTAAGTTCTGAGTTCACCTGCCCATTCATCTCCCTTCTGAGCTCCTCCTCTCAGCAGCTGAGTTACTTGTTCCTTCCTGCTAGCTTCTTCTCCCTGCTCTCCATCTTCTCCATTGTCTGAGCTGCCACAAACTCCCCTCCATTTTCCCCAACGGTGCTCCTCCGCCACTCCCGAGCACCCCTCTGCTCCTCTGCCTTTTTCTTCAACCCGAGCTCCCCAAGCATCAGCCAAGCGCTCTTCCTACATTTTCCCGAGCAGCCGAGCACCCAAACAACCCTCCCAAGCAGTTCCATTTCTCCTCTTCCAATCCAAGCTGCACCTCAAGCTCCCCAACGCCTCCCGCCGCCAGCGCAGGCGAGGTCCGCCTCCACTCCGCCCCTCGTGGCCCTGACCACCGCTTTTTCCTCTGGCCCAGCAAGCCCCCTCGCCAATCGCTGTCGACCCGCCTGCCCCAACGCCCTCCGTCCTCCTGCTCAGCATCAAAACCAAGCAGCCCCCTCACTCGCCGCGGCTGACGGACCACCGGAGCGCATCGCCGCCCCTCACCTTCCGTCGCTGCCGCCGGTAAGCCACCTCCACCGCCAGTGCTCCTCTCGGATGCCAGCTGCCCTCCGCGCCACCTGGTGGATCAGCACCACCTTCCCGCTCGCCCTGTCCCGGCCGTCCGCCCCATCCCCTCTCTCCTCGAGACAAGCACCACCGGAGTCGCCGCTCCCGTCGGCCCCAATGGCAACCACTGCCAGGAGCTGCGCATCCCACGCCGTGTCGCTGCTACTTCTCGCTAATCCGCTGCAATCCCCGTTCCCGCGCCTGCCGTCCCCGTCGTCAGAGGAATTCCTCCTACCTGCCGCGGCGGAGCACCGGCGACCACTTCTCGAGCTCGCACTACTGCAGATAGGGACACCAGTGACGGGCCTAAAAAGCCCAGTAGTGACGAGCGGGCCGGCCCGTCACTGGTGACCAGCCACTGGTAACTGGTTATCAGTGGCGGGCTACCCGCTCGTCACTGCTAATTTAGTTACCAGTGACGGGCACACATGAGAGCCCGTCACTGCTAAGGTATACAGCAGTGACGAGCCATATTTTCGGCCCGTCACTGGTAAGATATACAGCAGTGATGAGCTCTCCAGTCCGCACGTCACTGCTGTTATGAGGGGCCCAAGCACGTTGCTGCCGCGGCAGCAAAAACAGCCGTTTTGGCTGCCGCGGCAGCCATTATGTCTGCCGCGGCAGCCAAAAGGGCTGATTTTGCTGCCGCGGCAGCAACGTGCTTGGGTGCCGCAGCAGCCATTTTGGCTGCCGCGGCAGCAAAAAACAGCCGTTTTGGCTGCCGCGGCAGCCATTTTGTCTGCCGCAGCAGCAATTTTCGCTGGCGCGGCAGCAAAAACAACCATTTTCGCTGCCGCGGCAGCCATTTTCGCTGGCGCTCCTAGGGCGTCGGTCGCCGTTCTCCTAGGGCGCTCTCCAGCCCCTGTGTACTACAGGGGTCCTGGAGGGGGTGTACCCCTTCGGTCGCCGTTCTCCTAGGGCGTGCCGCTGTGGCCTAATAGCGCTTGCGACGATGCCGCGTTGCGTCGGCATCCTACGTGCCCGGTATGCTTCGAAGGCCACCGCACTCGCGCTCTCGGATGTCGCACACGATAAATACATATGTCAAACCGAGTACGAAAGTAACAAGTGCCAATACGTAAATATGTGCAGAAACGTACAAAGTAGACCAGTTCGGGAATACACGACCACAAACACAATACATATGCAATGTTTTTCCGTCCTCTAGGGCCTAGCTACATGTGGGCGTGCGAATGGGTCTTCGGTCGGGATTTGGCGAACTCGCTGCTCTGTGCGAGCGGCGTGTTCCTCTCTTGGGTCAGTGCCGGCGTAGAAAAGCCCCGTATCGGAGACGACGTCCTTGTTGATGATGTTTGCGAACGCATTCTGGAGGCGTGCAAACTCTTGCTTCCAGTCATATGGCTTGTGCTCGAGGTTATTACTCTACTTGCGTAGGTCGTCATGTTTGCGAAACGTGTTCCGTGCCCGTACAAAGTCGTCCATGTGGCAGCAGACGTAGTAGCCACACGTCACACTACCCTCCGGCTGCTGTCTGCACCACCAATCGGTCACGTGTTTAAAGCGTGGAGTGCCACTTCTTTTTACCATAGTTGCTCCTCCTCCCTTCTGTGCAAAGTCGAAGAGAGCATCATCCAGAACTTTCTTGAGCAGGGTGTAGTCTTTCTTCACCCTCTTCATGGAATCAAAGTAAACAACCTTCCTTTCCTTCGGCGTTAGCACTAAGAGGATCCAGTGGTCGCTGCGCAGACATGTGAACAAACCAATATTAACCCACGAAGTTGGCTAGGTGCACAAGCGAAAGAGAAATTTACGAAAGCACAAAGTAGAGAATGACTTACAAGGGATTGTAGGGCACGAGTAGGTAGTCCTTGCCCTTATGCGCTATCATCGCACTCACGAGGTATTCTTTCATAATCTCCCTACCTTCTTGGGAGCGAACGTTGTTCTCGTGCATGTGAAACGGATCTGCTATTGCAACATCGAGAATCTTCAGGCGTCTGGTCTCTCTGGTTAGGTGAAGCGCCCATAGCCTGACGAAGGATGCTTCGAGCCGATAAAGGTTGAACATGCCGAAGATCTCCGCAAAGTCCAGATAGAACTTGTCCGCGGGATACTGCTCGACGAAATGGAAACCCTCTGGCACCTTCGCCGTGTAATACGAGACATTCGTTTCATCGGGTCCTAATTCAATGTCTCGAATGTTCTCGTGCAGAATCTTCATCTCGTTCGGGAGGACGTCGAACTCATCCTTCGGTACCATCGGGTGACCCGGGACGTGATTGGCCCGCCACTGACGACCCTTTGCTGTCTGTGCTGATTGGGAAGATGCTGCGTACGTTAAGGATTTCTTCAACCTGGCCTCACCCTGTCTATCGTAAGTTCCGGTGCTAGCATGTGCCTTCTTCGCCGCCCCTTTTTTGCTCGTGCGCTCCGTATCCAGGGATACGGCCCTCTGACCGGCCATCGCTTCTTTGGCTGCGCCCACGAGTGTTTTAGGAGTCAACTTCGTGTGGTCTTGCCTGTCATGCTTGGGTGGCGGCGTATCTACAACTTCTCGTGCCTCTTCGTCACGAGGCATGCTATGCTCCGCGCCTTCCTCGGCATGCTCCATCTCCAGATCCTTGTAGGATAGAGGTGCGGAAATACCCAGAGGAGATGGTCTTGCTGATGGACTGTCGGTGTGGCTCGGCGAAGGTGCTGGACGATTGGAGGTCTCAATCAACTTAATCGCGTCCTTCGGCCACCTCAGGAAAAACCCCTTGCAGGCTCCTAGCTTCTCGTATCCCTCTTCAGGGGGTCATTCAGAACCAGGTCCTCAAAGGTGCCGACCACCTTAGTCAACTCCACCCTCGCCATGTTTGGTGGTAAATCCACGCAGTGCATCCTGTTCTCCGGCGTTATTGGGTGGACGCGACCGTACGCGACCGTCACCATCGAGCCGAGCACTTGGGTCTGGAGATGGCATGGAGTTATCACCTGCGGAACATACGTACGGGTCACTGAGGTTAGAGTCCAAACAACGAAATCTGTACGAGACCCTTACGATTTGTTGAGCCGACGACGCTTACCGTTAGGCCGTCGATTGTATTTGGCGACCCGGGGCCAACGCCCGATACGGAGGGGCTGCTACTCCTTGCAGCAGTGAAGGCCGGCGGCTGCGTATCCAGATTATAGGGCGGCGGCTGCGAATCAGGATGCGTGGGTGGGCGTCGTAGTTGATCGTATAGAGGCCCTAACAGCCGTTTCACAGGCGCCTCCACTCGCGCATCGAATTCTTCATCCTGCTTGGCTTTCCTCCTCTCGCGGGCAGCCTCGCGGGTTTGGGGACCGTAATCAGCCCACCGAGCCTTATACCCGACGCCCATGACGCGGCCACGAGTCTCCGGCTTCCCGAGAGCCTTGTTGATAGGGTCTTGCCACCTCTCGGTACCGACAGAGTCCTGGGAGCTCTCAGGTTGCTGGCTTAGCTTTCTCTGCAAGCAACATGAACCGTTCAGAAACGTAATCTTTAGGAAATTAATCTACGTAGGACAAATAAAGTAAAATGGGTTCAGAGGTTACCAGTTCTTCATGCACGTCCTTCATTTTCTCGTGCGTGAAGATGGGTTCCCCCGTCGCCGGGTCAAATTTTGCGCGGGCCCTCACAAAATCCTTTCCGCGCCCTTCCTGGATGTCCGAGAAAGGGGGTTCTTTCCCGGCCGCAATCAACCTTGCGTCCTCCTTGTCCCATTTAGGCCTCTTCCCTTGGTAACCACGGCTGCCGAGTCTGTAGTCACCCACGATCTTGCCCCGCATGTCCTTCCCCCAATCACTCTTCCTCCTGAATTCATCGCCGGAGCGAGTTTGAATGAACTCGGTCCAGTCCGCCTCATCTATCGTCAGCCATTTCGGCTTTATCACGGTCTCGAAATCTTGATCCTTCATCTTATTGGCATGGTACCACCAGGTATTCAACGATTTCGACATCATGCTGAGGGCTTTCGTTGCGACTCTATTTCTGTCGGCCTCCGGGACGGAATACCTGCTGAATAGCCTGTCCAGGAGGAGAGTTTGAAGATGCTCGGTTTCTCTCGTCCTTATGTCGGGGGTTGTGATCTTCACCGTTTCACACAGGATGCAGCCTACGGCGTTTGAGTACCCTTGTGCGGCTCTTACAGGACTGGCAGGTTTACCGAGATCGTCCACTCGAGTGATTACGAACGTCTCGGTACTCAACTTGTTAGGTCTCCTAGGCGCGAGCCGCCTTTTCCGCTTGGCTGGTGGAGCCCCGTCCGCCTGTTCTTCTTCCATACCGGTCTCGTATTCACGGCCGGTCCCTTCGTCACGATCGGTCGCGTCTTCAGCACCGCCAGACTCTTCGTGGGATGACTCGTGCTCGTTGTTATCCCCGGAAGCAGGGTCGTCGACGATGGCGGCCCCCTGAGATGTTTGTTCGAGGGCCAGGTCCCGGGGAGCTTCCACACGCCCCTCGATATCTCGGGACGATGCGGGGACATCCGTTGGTGTCCGCGATGGAGAGGGGCTACTTCCAGCCATTTTCGAACGTACTGGAAACTTATTGAACACAAAAAATGGAAACTAGACTTACGAAAGCTTTCATGAGAGTAACAACAATATGAAAAGGTTAGCTTATGTATTTCTAATATCCATTCATTATAGCAAACAAGGGTGCAAATTCAAATTTTCTTTGCAATTGAGATTATGAAATCTTAGATTAAACCTATGCGTGCAAATTGATGGATGCTTTGGCAGGTCATTGAAATAAAATAATAAAAATTCAAAATTTCGGCATGACCTTTGCTAAAATTAACAAAATAGAGTATCGAACGTTGACAAAACGTTGACGAAGCAACATTTCGCCAAAACGTTGAACTCAGTTTCCCTGAAAAGATAAACAGAGCAACGAACGTTGCCTCGGCTCGACAGCCGGTACCACAAGCATACATTCTATACATTTCACATGTCACATTCATCTCACAAATATAAATATCTCACATTCATCTCACAAATATAAATATCTCACATTCTCTCACAACTATTGAAACAGTCAATAAAAGCGAAGCATCTTCTATCCATTGGATTCTTCTGTTGCTATCCAAACAACAGAAATTAGTAATGGTACGCATGGATTACAAAATTAGATATTAATACACGTACCAATGTCAGTTAGTATATAACTGGAACAAACAAGTCTACACATTGTACTAGGGTTAGTACCTTGTGAATCAAACAAGATAAACAACCCTTCTCCGATTACATTGAACAACAAAGTTCCTAAGATGCTGCAAGCACCTAAAAGAAGGTGGAAATCCATATCTGGAGATGCTGCAAGCACCTAAAACAACAAAGTTCCTAAGATGCTGAGTTTATACCTGGAGACGGAGGGCGGTGGCAGAGGAAGAGCGGCAGCGGCAATGGCGAGGAAGAAGAAAGCAGCCGGAGCGGCGCTGGCTCTTGCTGCTCTTGCGGGTGGACGGAGCTTCGACGGCGGCGGGCACTGGACGAAAGGCCGGCTGGGAGGGAGATGAGCGGCGATGAGGGGAGGCGCGGCGAGGAGGGGCGGCGCGGCGAGGAGGGGCGGCGCGGCGATGAGGGGAGGCGCGGCGAGGAGGGGCAGCGCGGCGAGGAGGGGCGGCGCGGGACGCCGGCGACGAGGTCCGGCGCGGGAGGCCGGCGGCGGGGAGATTTGGAGCTAGGGCAGAAACGGGCGGGCGCGCGGGATGGAGAAGTTGGGAAATTTTTCTAAGTCCCACGCGGGCGCGAGGTATATAATAAGCCTTTACCAGTGACGGGCGTCAAACTGTGCTCGTCACTGGTAAGACTTAGCAGTGACGTGCGGCCTCTGTTGCCCGTCACTGGTAATAAGACTTATCAGTGACGAGCGGCCGCTGTTGCCCGTCACTGGTATACGACTTATCAGTGACGTGCGTGCTATGTTGCTCGTCACTGGTAAGTCAATCTAGGGTTTTTAGGACTCACATTTACTGTCATGATAATCTAGGGAGACCAACTCAACTACACATAGGGCTATGGCTAACATCTCAGTGTACCATGTCACAAAAGGGGAAAAAATGTATAACGAAGATAAAATAAAATAAAAATGGTGTATTACTACTTACATATCATTTAAGTGGTCATAGTCTTTAGTACTTAGGGTTAGTACTTAGGGTTAGTTAGTTAGGGTTTGTACGTACGGTTAGTTAGTTAGGGTTAGTTAGTTAGGGTTATTTAGTTAGGATTAGTACTTAGGGTTAGTTAGTTAGGGTTAGTTAGTCAGGGTTCGTACTTAGGGTTATTTACGAGACCGTTTGTTTATTATTTGCGCGGGCAATGATTAGTTCATGCGTATATATAGAATTAACATAAATACTGTTATTGTTATATACATTAATTTCACAAAAGTGAGCTATACATCATTAATTAACTTAATTAAATTATGACATTCTTTGACAATCTTCTCACTCTTCGACAGTCTTCTCAACGGTAGTCTTGGTCTTCTTCCTGGTATATGGTAGCCCCTCGGAGTGAGTTCGTCTTTTGAAGGGACGCACGGCGGGACATGTAGTATTTCTCCTTCTGCTGGGCCGTGGCTGATTGTCTTCCTCCGTATCCGGGTCGTCAAATTGGTCATAGTCGTCTTCGTCAACGACACCATCGATTCCAACGATACTCCTTTTGCCCCTCCTCATGACATGACGGCTTGGCCTCGTCGGGTCAGCTATGTAGAAGCATTGGGCCACTTGTTTAGCTGGTACCCACGGCTCATTTTTGGCACTGATCGCTTTCACATTTACTGTCTCAATAGGAACTGCTTTCGGTATGACCATGGTAGTGAAATAGTCTTCCGTTTCGACATTCCTCGCCCATCTTACCCGGAACATGGGGATCTTGGTTACGGTGTAGTCAAGTTCCCAAATCTCTTCCAGCCTACCGTAGTATCTGTCCTTTTTCTTACCGGTTAGGGCCTCCATCGTCACCCCAGAGTTCTGGTACACACTCTTCTGGTCTTGTGCCTCTGTGTAGAATGTGTATCCGTTGATATCGTATGCTTGGTATGTCCCGACATTCATCAGGGGTCCCTGTGCCACGTGGAACACCGTCCGTGCTACGTCATCATCTTTTGAGAAGCTATGTTCGTCGAAGTAGTTCTTTAGCCACCTGGCGAACGTAGCATTGTGCTCTTTCATGAGAGCCGCCTCGGTCTTTCTTGTGCCGTGCTTTGTTTTTAACATTGCCATGTGCTGAATAACATAAGGCCGGACCACTGACAGGTGCTGTAGCACTACCGTGTGCGCTCTGACGTAATCGTCTGATCGGTTCGGTACGTCACTGTGCACATGTAAATCCTTCTTTCCGCGTCGGTGACCTACGCCATCGAGCCTGCCAATGTACCGATTAACAGGCACGCCTATAGGTTTGTCGGCTTTCATGTAATCCGTGCAGAACTCGACGCTCTCCTCCGTGAGAAAGCCCTGGACGATGCTCCCGTCCGGATGAGACCTGTTACGAACGTATCGCTTGACCACCCCATTGAACCTTTCCAACGGGTACATGTTGTGCAGGAATACGGGACCTAGGTCGATGATCTCCGGCACGATATGGATCATGAGATGAACCATGACGTCGAAGAATGCGGGCGGAAAGTACATCTCAAGCTCGCATAGTATGACGATGATCTCCGCCTGCAGTAGCCGGCAACGCTTCTTAGTGATGGACTTTTGAGAGATAATGTCGAAGAAGTTACAGAGGTCAAGCAGTGTCTGGCGGATCCATGGCTCCATTAGCCCTCTAATTGCAACCGGAAGTATCTGCGTGATCATCACGTGACAGTCATGAGACTTCATACCGATTAGTTTGTGGTTCTGCATGTCTAGAAATCTCTGTATGTTTGCCGAGTAGCCGGAAGTTACTTTGACACCTTTGAGGCATTTGAAGAATTTATCAAGCTCGTCTGTACTTAGAGTGTAGCAAGCGGCGGGACAGTCCGTCTTGATTTTCCTAACATTCCTGCCCAACTTGGTCTTCTCCTCCTTGGCCCATAGCTCTCGTCTTATCCCCAGTTCCTCATAGTCAGCTCGTGCCTTCGGCCCATCCTTTGTCTTGTCTGCCATGTGGAGCAAGATACCGAGCACACTCTCGCAGACATTTTTCTCAATATGCATGACATCTATGCAGTGGCGCGTCTCGAGAAATGGCCAGTAAGGCAAGTCCCAGAATACAGATTTCGTCTTCCACACGCCTCCCAGCGGCTTTACCTTCTTCTGCTTCTTTCCCGCCCTAGGGCACTCGCCCCAAGAGTTCAACATCTCGTATATTTCTTCCCCGCTCCTCTTACGTGCTGGTCCTCGGGTCTCAATCGTATTGTCGAACTTTTCTTTTTCTTGTCTCCACGGGTCGTCCTGTTGAAGCCATCTTCGGTGGCCCATGTACACAATTTTGTGAGAGCCCGGTAGGTGACGACTTGTTGTATCTTCCATGCACTTAACACATCCTTGGTATCCGTGGCAAACCTGTCCGGATTGATATCCGTAAGCGGGATAGTCTTGCACCGTTGTGATCATCATAGCTCTCATATTGAAGTAGTCTCCTTCGTGAGCGTCCCAGACACGGACCCCTGGTTCAGCCCACAGTGTATCTAGCTCCTCCTTCAGTAGTTGGTGATACACGTTCAGATCATTCCCTGGTTGCTGTGGCCCTTGAATTAGCATAGACAGGTGCAGGTACTTCCGCTTCATGCAGAGCCATGGAGGGAGGTTGTACATCCATACGACCACGGGCCAAGTGCTGTGCCTGCTGCTCATCTTTCCAAAAGGATTGAGTCCGTCCGTATTCATTCCAATTCTGATATTCCTCGGCTCTCCTCCGAAATCGGGGTATTGGTCGTCGATTGCTTTCCACTGGCAACCGTCCGCAGGGTGTCTCAGCACGGCGTCGTCTTTCCTTGGCCTCTCGTCGTGCCAACGCATGAGCTTTGCCTCCTTCTTGTTTGCGAATAGACGCTTCAAACGGGGAATGAGTGCGAGGTACCATACAACCTTTGCAGGAGCACCGCTCTTTGCTCCGTTCTCACCATCTGGTTGGTAGTTCTTTCCCCGCTTGAATCGGGATGCTTTGCACTCGGGACACTTGGTTAGGTCCGCGTACTGCTTCCGATATATGATGCAATCATTCGGACATGCGTGGTATCTCGTCACCTCCAGTTCAAGAGGGCACACGACCTTCTTGGCCTCATCACAACCACGAGGCAACACGTTCCCCTCCGGCAGAACTTTTGCGAGATACTCCAATGTCTCATCGAGGCTTGTGTCCGTGCTGTTGTGGAGTGCCTTCAGTCTTAGAAGTTCGAGCGTGACTGAGAGCCGCGTGTACTCGGGATTGCAACCGGGATACAAGGGAGTCTCGCAGTCTTTCACCAGTGTCTCCAACTTGGCAGCCTCTCTACGAGCAGCACTATCCTTATTCGTCTCTTTCACAACCTGCTCTTGCACATGACGGTCCTGGACCATTCCGGCCAAATTGTCCCCCGTGCTTCGCGTATCCGCTTCGGCCTCTTCATGTCCTCCGGCATCTTTATAATCCAACCGTTCTGCTTCCGGCTCCCCATGTCCTGCTTCTTCATCTAACCTTTCGTCGTCGGCAACAACCTCATCCTCCTCACCGTGACTTGTCCACCGTGTATAACCTGCCATGAACCCCCATCGCACCAGGTGCATGTGCAGAAAACCAGATTTCCTCTCGTACATCTTCAGGTTTTTGCAATCACGACACGGACAGCATATCTTCGTACCACCCTTTCGCGCCATATCTCGCTCGGCGAAATCAAAGAACTCATTCAAAGACGTATAGAAACTCTGTGTGTTCCGATCGCCGTCATACATCCAACTTCGATCCATCGGTCGTTCGTTCCCTAAATGGAATTAAACTTGTTAAACAAAAATTAACGGAAACAACACTTATGAAAGCTTTCATGAGAGCCTAAAAATAATAATGGAAACAACACTTATGAAACCTTTCATGAGAGGCTACAAAAAATAATAAAAGTTTTCTTTGCAATTGAGATTTTGAAATATTACATAAAACATTTCAAGATTTGGCAGGTTATTGAAATAAATTATTGAAAATTCAAAATTTCGGCATCACCTTTGGTAAAATTATGCAAAATTGAGTATCGAACGTTGACAAAATGTTGACGAAGCAACATTTCGCCAAAACGTTGAACTCAGTTTCCCTGAAAAAATAAACAAAGCAATGAATGTTGCCTCGGCTCGACGGCCGGTACCACAAACATATCTCACATTCACATTTATGAAATACATTTCATGCACATCTCACATCACCACAAATCCACCGAATCAAAGTATCATTTGCTTGTCATATATAATTACACATATATATATGATTCTGCCTCAGTGCATAAGAAATATAATTACTCATATATCAATTAAAGCAATGTACAGATCGAATTCATGAGGCTGACTTCACGTGATCACATTACAATTCAGTATGTATGGAAACTTCTTATCTAATATGCCGAATATTTTGCTCATCACCGTCAGAATACATCGATGTTTTGCTACATAACATTGCGGCCGGACAAAATAATCAATGCTTGAAATGCTATTGAGCAAAAGTTCACTTACTACCTCGATCCGTTCTTTGTTACTCGGTGTTCTAGAATCCATGTAGTAAAATTTTTGGATATATGTAAAATTATCTACATTAGCTATAGAGAGGGAGAGCAAGCTAGAGAGGCAAGGGAGAGCAAGCTATTTTAGATACATTACTCGGTGTTCTTTGTTACTCGGTGTTCTAGAATCCATGAAGAGGGAGAGCAAGCTAGAGAGGCAAGGGAGAGAGAGAGAGATTTGGAGGGAGAGAGCTAGAGATGGCAAGGGAGGGAGAGAGAGAGAGATATGGCAAGGGAGCTAGGGGAGGTGGGGGATGATTTTGGAGAGCAGGATTCCTACCAGGGGCGTGTACGGCAGCGGCGGACGTGCAGGCGATCGGCGACCTCGCTGCTGGCCAGTGAGCTACGACTGGCCAGCAGCGAGGTCGCTGATGACTTATAGGGCAGATTACCAGTGACGGGCGCATATAAAGGCCCGCCACTGATAAATATATTACCAGTGACGAGCCAAACGTACACCCGCCACTGGTATGCATTCAGGGAGCAAGTTGGCAGGAATTCTTATTGGTGATGGGCGATTTGACGAGCACGTCACTGGAGTATATTATCTCAGTGACGAGCACGTATTCTGGCCCGCCACTAGTAATTCCAAATTTACCAGTGACGCGCCCTAACTTCTGCGCGTCACTGGTAATTATTTACCAGTGACACGTGGCAATTATCGCCCGCCACTGGTAAATTTAGGGTTTACCAGTGACGTGTTTTTTGGGTGCTCGTCACTGATAAGTTGGCTTCTATAGCTGATTCTGCAGTAGTGTCGGCCCACTTGAGCTCCCCAGCCCTTGCTATTCCATCTCAAGTCGAGACCATCGCCCCTCTTTTGTTTTGCCTGCCACCGAGCTCGCAAGGGTAGCTCCTGTGCCGACACAGCTGCCGCTCCTGGACCCGGTCTCCCCGCTCGCCCCAGGTACCAGACGTCCGAGCACCGGCAAGGTGAGACTCCGCCGCCATATCCCAACCAATCCCTGCCGTTGTCCCTCTTCTCCTATCTACCTTCTGTTCAATGCCGAGTATCAACACTAAATGTGTTGGTACAGCACAAGGCACTAGTAACCACCCTTTGACCAACCAGCCCACCACGGGTTTGGGGAGAAAAGCATGACTCAAAGTACCCATTTCCCATCCCTAAACTTTTGGTTCAAATACAATTTCAAAATTAAACTCGTATAATTTAAAACAGAAGGGAATAAGGTAGTATTAGTTTTCCTTCTTCTTTAATACATCATATATGCGGAGTTGATTAAATCCAGGGCACCAAAGTAATTCTTGCATACCTCCATGTATATTAAGCTTTTATTAGCACGACAATCTGAAAGGTCTGATCATTTTGAAATAAAACCTAATGAACCTGGAAATTCCTTTATGTCTAGAAATCATCACTCCATGCTATATAACAATTACCCGAAAATTTCTTCTCTTTCTTTTTAACCTAAAGTCTAGAGACTTATAGGTATAATTCTGACCTTACTGGCCAGGTCTAATGCCCTCTGTGCATTGACACTTGAGAATATCTAAGCTACCCCAAAACACTAAGATTTAGTCTAAATGTATGCTTGCCAAAAATCCAAAACCCTCGACTCATGACCATGCTGAGTTGGTGTCCCTTCCTTTTTTATTCTGAACCTAGAGTTGGAAATCCTAAGAACCTTGTCATTCAAATCAACATCCAGCCAGTGCTCATGGTGTCACAAGCGTAGCCTAAAATCACCTTTGTGGTGGTATTTGCAGTATGAGTCATCTTGTAGCCTTGGAAACCTCAGAGTGCACATATCTTGGTTGAGGACCTGTAGGGTGTCATGCCCCTCTTGGCCAATAAAACCCTAACTCTCTAACGCTCCTTAAAATCAAATGGCTAATCAAACACGTTATGATTTCATGTGTTGAAGTTTCTGATTCCACATTCAATGTTATTTGGCTCTTCCTCGCATCGATGATTTATTCGCCGTCATTTCGACGTGTAGATACCGACATTAGGAGGTACCGCGCAAAGGATTCGGGACCACTGCCGTATTAAATTCAAGCTCGAGACCCGGCCAGAATTGCCAGGCAAGCATTCCCACCCTGATCATGTTGAATCCCATATGTGTGAAATCTTATTTATTTTGTTTGCGAACTCTGCATGCTATGTAGTTATTAACGATATTTTATGTAGAAATAGCTATACCCAGTAGTTGCACAATACTTAGATCTGAATATCCAACCTTTGTAACCCTAGGTATAATAGTCGGTTGTTCCACGACCAACAAGACTATTAAGGCTATAGGCATTAGCCACGCTTAGCCCTGCTGTAGCTAAAACCAAATTTTATACTGATTTTACAAACCCCGTTGGGTCATGGGAAATAAAACCATCGGGTAGCATGTGCTATCCGAGGTGGCCTTTTAAAGAGGTGTTTGCCAAAACCCCAAAAGAAAAGTGGAGATGATTTTGATTCGGGTGAAAATTATAAGTGATGTTTGGGGATGTAGAGCATCGGATGGAGCCATGTTCGTCCGGGACGACATGGGGTCGAAAAATGGAGTCTTGCTCGAATCAGTTAAGGACCGAGCCTAAGTGCCGCTAAACCAGATTCTCACCGTACGTCCACATGTCTTTTATGGGAAGGACTTGGCTTGGTACCCCGGCAAGTATTAGGGTATGGACCCGTGGGAAGTAGGAAGCATGTGCTAGGTATTTAAAGTCCTAGAAATCCACCACCGCTGGGCATTTGGGTGTTGATACGACACAGAGGTGGGGAGTCCCATTTTTGGTCCAGGACACAAAAGTTGGGTCAACCACCTAGCGGGTCCAGCTCTAGTATGGAAGTGGACGAAGGCCTCGTTGTAATAACCCTGTCAGTATACTTGCAAAGTACTCCCAGGGTAACCTACATCTTGTGGATAAAGCCATACAACCTCTGCAGAGTGTTAAAAAACTATTCGAATAGCCGCGTCCTCGGTCATGGACATGAACTGGCAAGGCCACACGCTGGTTAGACTAAGATTTGTTTGCAAAAGCTTGGGAAAGGGATTAAGGACGTGGGCATGATGTGTCCACAGGGTGCAATTTACGCTACACGGCTGGTAGCAAGGAATTGCAGGAGGAGGATGCTAGCCGTACTTTTCGGGATAGTACGGGCTAAGCATTGAGTTAAGCGGAGGCTAGCCATGCTATCCGGGATAGCACAGGCTGAGCTCTGCATTGAGGAAGCCAGCTGTACTATCCGGGATAGTACGAGTTGAGCAATGAAATGAGGAGGCTAGTCATACTGCCCGGGGTAGTATGGACTGAGCCCTCACAAGTGACAAAGAGGAGGTAGCCGGGTCTACCTTAAGAGAAGTTTTTTTTTAATTGCTCTGATTTACAAAACTGCTTTAGAATCTACTATTCTCGTATTTAAATTGAAAACTTACATTTCCGCACAACAAGCAACTTAGGATAGAGCTATGCCTTGAATTACACCTTGCATGAAATATTGCTGTATAATTCTCCCTGGGAATAGCTTGCGAGTACATTCAACGTACTCACCTGGCTTGTTGATTTGGCCAGATGAAGGAGACATCAAATTCAAGGATACGAATACGATCGCGAAAGCTAGGGCGTAACCCCAGTCAGTTGCCTGTCGGGTACGGCATATTGCTGGGCCACATCACCGCTTGTTTTCCCGCTGGAAGTTTATAGCCGTTGGGCTACAGGTATCAGACAATCGACCATGACGGTCTATTTCCATATTGTATGTTGATATACGTATGTATGACCATGATATACAGGTTAACTTGTGTGTACCGGCTACTGATCCAGGGACCGGTACAGTAATCACAAGAGAGTATCCGGCCTTAAAACCGGGTACGCCACACGCATGTATACGGTTTTGCACGATTTCTTGAGGTACAAACTGGCCGTATCTTCCATGCATTGAGCACAGGCTGTTGCTCCTTTAGTACTCTGACCGGATAGGTTACCGTACGCGGGATAGTCATTGATGGTGCAAAATAGCAATCCTCGTAGGGTGAAGTTCTCTCTCTTGTCTGCATCCCACGTCTCCACGCCTTCGTGCCACAATGTTTCGAGATCCTCCTTCATTAAAGACAGGTACGTATCTATGTCATTTCCGGGTTGCTTCGGTCCTTCGATGAGCATGGCCAACATGATGTACTTCCTCTTCATGCACAACCAAAGAGGGAGGTTGTACATACAAAGAGCCACAGGCCAAGTGCTATGACGACTGCTCATGTTACCAAAGGGATTTATTCCATCTGTACTCATCCTGAACCGTACATTTCTAGAATCCGCACCAAAATTTGGGAACTTCCTGTCGATGTTTCTCCACTGGATGGAGTCCGCTGGGTGTCTAATCAAATCATCAACTTTACGCCCCTCCGCGTGCCACCGGATTTTCTTTGCATGTTCAGGATTTGCAAACAGACGCTTCAGGCGAGGAATGATAGGAAGATACCATACAACCTTGGCCGGAATACCGTTCATCTCCTCATTGCCCTCGATGTCATCATCTGTAGCATTATTGCGCTTCTTGTATCGGGAAGTCTTACAAATCGGACATACATGTAGATTCTCGTACTCTTTACGGAAGAGGATGCAGTCATTTTTGTAAGCATGTATTCTTTGTACATCCATTCCTAGCGGATAGAGAATCTTCTTAGCTTTGTATGTGCTTTTTGGCAACTCGTTCCCATCGGGAAGCATGTCTGCCAAGAGTAGTAAAACTACAGTAAAACTCTTGTCAGACCAACCTGCGCTTGCCTTCAATTTGAGCATTTCCAGAATAGCTGACCACCGGGTATATTTCGCCTTGCAACCATGGTACAATTGTGTCTCCGAGTCCTCCATTAGACCCAGAATTTATCATATTGCCTGCCACCAAGGTCATTACCTTCAGCATCGCGCAGCATTTTCTTGAGATCGTTGTCATTGGTACGCATCTCGGCATCCTCTTCATCAGACTCAAAATCAGCATCAGCTCCAGATTCAACTCTTCGCCACTCATTCCTTCATCGCTCCCCTCCATGTGTTCGCCATGATGGATCCAATTTGTATAACCAGCTACGAATCCCCTACGGATCAAATGATCTTGTAACTGAGCCGTGTTCTTCAATATCTTCTCATTCTTGCAGTCATAGCACGGACAACACATATGAACAGACTTCCTACTGGACATATCATCCTTAGCCGCTCTTAAAAATTCGTTCACACCACTGATATACTCAAGGCTCACACGGTTCGCATCATACATCCATCTTCAATCCATCGGCACTATGATTTACGTATAAACATATGTTGACTAATTAATTATCTATG
The DNA here is from genome assembly GCA_019208055.1 of Stipa capillata. NCBI lineage: Eukaryota > Viridiplantae > Streptophyta > Magnoliopsida > Poales > Poaceae > Stipa > Stipa capillata. The sequence goes on from JAGXJF010001157.1 coordinate 30,998, forward strand.
TGATTTAAAATAGAAATTAAACTCATCGCTCTCTCTCACTTGTCCAATTATACGCAAAACCATCCAAGCTAGAGCCATCGAAGCATGCATATATATTACATGTAAACAAAAATTAATAAACCATCCATCCATGCTTATACATCTATTAAACCAAAATTATCTTCTAATAGAACACAATTGCACTAGATCTAGGGTTAGAGAGCAATTAACCTAACTAAATAACCAAATCTACTAACCTATTGCCACACCAAATCAATTATGTCCTTGCAATCTTCTTCTCCTCCCCCAAAATCGCCTCAGCAACCGCCACCAGCCCGACAGACCTAGGAAACCCTATCAGACCTGGGTGCACTGGTTCTGTTATATAGGTGGAGAACTCATTCCAGACAGTTAGTCACTTGAACCGCCTGTAATGCACCAACACAGACGGCTGAGCAGAAGACCGTCTGCGATGTATTGCTACATCGCAGACGGTTAGTTTCCTGACCGTCTCTAATGTGTTATCGCAGACGGTTCGGTTTCAAGCCGTCTGTCATAACTGCTTACATCACAGACGGGTGATACTGAGAACCGTCTGTGATGACGTTTTCCAGACGGGTGGACCACGACCCGTCTGGGATGAATATCAACCAAGACACTAGTTTCCGGACAAAAGTCATCGCAGACGGTGTCATTTTCCGGCCCGTCTGGAATGTCTTCTATCCCAGACGGTCTACAGTAACCGTCTGCGATGTGCCGTCCAGGATGAGCTGTTCTGTAGTAGTGATAGGATACTTTATCCTTAGAGAGGAATAAACATGCACTAGTCCATACATAGTCTTAAAGCCTTGACACAGAAGATAAGTACATAAGCCCGCATGCAAATATGTTAGAATTTTTTCCTAGTTACCATATATTATTTTTGAAATAAAAACAAAATACTCTACTAATACTGTAATTGCCAAACACCGCTCGGTTTTTTACCAATACTTAAAAATAATGTAATATTCGAAAACTGTGGTATTCCATGACTACAAGTTCTAATACTGTAGTTTTCAGAAACGGTGATTTTCAAAATACTTCGTATCCAAACATAGCCTAAACGTCTAGCTTTTACTATCTATTTTTTTCTGCTTTCACAGGCCACGTCATCCTTAAATTTCTAAACATTTGATTGCCTCGCTTTTAGCAACCTAGCCGTCCAATTGACGGTTTCCTTTACGGATTGGAAAAGGGGGCATCCGTGCACTAGTTAGCACAAGGGAACACGTTTCCCATCCATTCCCTTCGCCTCCCTCTTTCGGCGTCACCTCCTCGGTCACTGTCGGAGAGGGAGAAGGGAAGACAGGCTGAGCAGAGGCAGAGAAGAAGTGCACGGAGCACACGTAGTTGTAAGAATATTCCCCAAAATGGGGTGTGCGCTCGCTTCCTCAACCGAGCGAACACGCATGCAGAATAGTATCAAAAGAAGAAAATAACGATTGCTGCATGTCCGGGTTATATTGAATTTGGCATGGTCTATATACGTATACTAGCTAGCTTCAATTGTAGGTCTTGTCACTGTCAAATCAATTAATTAAGCTGGTCCGAGTTTTCAAAAAGTAATAAGCTCGTTCAAATCAATTAAAGAGCTAGCTAGCTATGACAGACGATAGTTGATAAATGGGGATGTTCATGTAAATCCAACCACAAATTAATTTACTAAACCCAACAATCATCCATGCATGTTCGACCGAATTAGCTCAACTGAGCAACTCAGCAGTAAACATTGTCCCAGCAGCCTGTGTGGTGTAGCAGAAATCTCTAGGTAAATTCGTAGGCGACAACTTGCAAATTATATACAGTATTAACTACTCCACTTTACTAGTTCTATATCTATCCATGTCCCAGAAGAATTAAATATGCAATCAAGCATCCAGACTTAGAATAATCACGGGGGGTATGTATCACAATCTTCTAAGATTTGTATTTTTTTCTTTTAAGATTACTATTTAGTGTTACTAGCAATTGAATATGTGCAATACTCGTTTCATAAATATATATTATACAAATTATGTATTATACAAATATCAAGTGAAGCGTGTTGTGTATATTGGTCATTGGCGTGAATTTATGGATAGGGAAAAATAGAACAGAGGATTAGAGGATTATGAGGTCGATTCTTCTTAACTCTCTCTCTTAAATATGTAACTGTGAGATAATTTGTAAAAGTTTAACTTAATTCTTAAACCATTAAATCTGATTACATAGATAACGAAGATCATTTAGATTTTACCGAACTTATAACTCTTATATTTGATTTTATTTCCAGATCCGCTATAGTCTTTAGCTATATACGCACTAGATTCAATTATGTCCTTTTGTTCATATACTCGATCGGGTGCGCAGGAAGTTTCAGACGGGCATATATACTACAGGATCGAAATGCTTAATGTGAAATAAGCTTGGATAATGCCAGCTAGTCGTACGTGAACATACATGACCCTGGCGCTGAACGATTCCATAGACGACCAAATGAAAGCATGCATGGAAATACTACTTTTTTGACTCGAGATTTAATTTCCTCAAAGTAAAAAAATGTTTAAATCCGGTGGGTACACTGACCATAAACTAATTATAAGCAAGTGAATGTTGATCATTTGTGGAATTCCAACTAAATGAGCAGACACTTTGACATTTCTAGATTGTTCGCAGCTATGGGCAACTGCACAGATTGGCACCTACTGGGTTAATTAGTACCGATCGATTTGATTGCACTGATCAGGTGGTATCTCTAGGCTGCTGATGGAGTTAGAAAAAGCCATACCGATTTACTGAAGTATCATTAATGATCTTTCTTATTAAATTGCCATCAGGTTCAGGTTTGCATATTAGTACATATCATCGTCTTACCTACTTTCTTATCAGCACGTGCATTCATTCCCACGCGGTCGATTGATCGCAACATCTCTAGTTTATTATACTTTACTTCAATCTCATATATATAAACCAAAATAGTTCTAAATCTAAGTAAAAATAAACAAAAAAAAACCACATATACTCTATTAAATAACATAAGACAACCATCTAATCATTCCTAAAACATTTTAATAAGGTATAGAGTAAAAACAACACTATAATTATATTCTTGATATCCTCAGTAGATAGATATTTTAAAACAAAGTATTTAGATAGACATAATAAAACAAAAAGAGTAGATTACTATAGAATTCTTTATTTCAAGCGGTTCAGAAACCGCATCTCAGGCGGTAGATATGGATCTGTGATGACCCCATGTCATCACTGGCGGTTACAGTCTGTGATGAGTCATATCGCAGGCAATTCACATTAAGAACCGCCTGTGACATACCTTCTTATCACAAAAAGTTTTGCATATAGAACCGTCTGTACTAGACATAGAACCATTTGTGGTATCCCTTTTATCAAAGGCAGTGATATTCGACAGGAACATTCTTCTTCCTGTTTATTGGCTAGCCTCAGGATATCCTAGTCATGCCTTCTGAAATAAAACAGAACAACAAGCATATATATCACAAGCATGTCACATTCACAGCAACTTGACAGATCATATCACATTCATTCACACTCGGCATCTATTTCATCACAGAACATATCACATTCATTCACAAAGTATACTCGGCATCCATTTCAAAGTATACAAACTCATATACAAACTCATATCACAACACATGCATATATATCACATTAATTAACAAGTTCACATCAGTTTTTTATCAACTCACCCTGTTCCAAGTGGTTGGTGTGCAATTGACCATAATCGTCGATGACCTCTCTAACAAGGAAGGCGGCAATGACCTCTCATATTTTATCGAGATGAGGATATAAGAAATGTTATCTCTATGGGCCTCTTTTATCAATATAAATATATGTTAAAATCATGCATTTGTAAAGTCAATAAAAATATGAAAATAAATATAGCAAAATTGTAAAATCTTACAATCATTTGACGCCAAATTTGTGACCATGATTTCCATGTTGTGGCAAAGATAGAAGTCGTAAACGCTAGTTCCTCTTTGTTATTGGTGGCACTAGAAAAATATAGAACTTGGTTACTAGTTCGAAATTGTCGTTGGTACAATTTACGATATAATATTGTTGTGTGTTGAAGGATTCCTAAATGTCATTAACGTGTATTAGCAACGTAGTGCCATAATTACCTTTCATCTCGGTGCACCTTTTCCACACCCTACGTGAATCCAAATAGTTTTCTTAGGCATTGCAATGCAAAAGGAGTGAATGGTAGATTTATGTATGTTTGAAATATGCTTACTTGTTTAGAGTAATCTTCCGAGTAATTCCACATCAAAGTGCACTCGCAATAATGAGTCCAAGTACATGACCCTTGGATGGTGTGGTATAATGACAATGAGAATTTAATGCTCCCTGCATATATTTATGTTGCCATGTTTAGTGAACCGAGATTATTTAGGACGATAAAGTTCAAATGAATGTAGCTAGTGCAGTACTTATGCCTAGTTGTATGGAAGAAGTATGAACTCCTTATCTTGTTGAGCTATCACGTACTCGCTGGCAAAGTATTCGTCCTCTTTTATGTTTATCACAGAGACCACATGTGGATCGAGGAACCCTGTCTTTATGTGTTTTCTTCTACATTGTTCAAACGTTAAGCTACACATAGAGAAGGTACGAGTTACATATACATATACATGAAATTAGTTTGTGTAACATGAATGTAGACCACGATTGTAGATACTTCACAGTCTATAGCATCTGATGAGTGATACTTTGAAGGACCGGAGGTTGTAGAGTTCTCACAAGTCCATGAAGTTCACAAAGAATTAGTAGCCCTTGAAGTCATGGTGGAAATGGTCATTAGTGAACTCCACCTTGATAGTCATGGTCTATTGTCTCAACAACTTCTTGACCTCTTTGAGGTAGTATTTGTGCAACTCGTGGCTATAAGTTTGTAGTTTTTGAACCTCTCTGACGATTTGAGCCATGGCTCTTCTTCAATGTGTTTACCAGCTAATGGTGCTAGGGGAAGCCAATGGTGCCAGGGGAACTCTTCCCTAATGTAAAGGTGTGTTGCTTGTGCTCCTTGGGCTTCGACTTTGTGCCTCGCTATCTCTTGTTTCTAGCTTTGACAGCTTCGTGGGAGATGAATGGGCCTTAGTTGGAATCTTGGGCACAAACTATGTCGTTCCCGCTGGCATGGTAGCCACCGTGGTGGCCTCATTTGGTGCAACATTTGGCTGTGAAAGCGCGGGTAGGTCTGGCTCTCATAATTCAATTGGATCAATTCATGGATGGCACCGGTCCTCCAAGACTACATCCTCTTGAGCCACTAGATGAATGTCTCTTCTACTTACCCTAGTCTAGTGATCTCGTCGTTCAAAGGAAACTCAACTCGATGGTCTTGCATGTGTAATATGCACTATCCACAGTGACCTTCGTATTCCTTTGCGCTATTAGCACACCGTGCAAGAGGTCTCCTTCATTGGATAGATAGGCCATCCCAGTTGCGTCCTCCAAGGGCTTGTCATCGAGAAGCCTCACCAATAGATTGTACTAGGTCATCTCCTTCAAGGTAACAAACGATACAAAATAGAATAGTTAGCTACATATAGCTTGCAGGGGTATTGTAAGTGGAGCTTTAAAGAGACAGATACATATATTTAGCGTTCAATGTCAACACCGGGGGCGGAGGCTTGGCTACTTCTCCGATTAGCAGGGGGTGCTTCACAAATTGATGTCGGATGGCAAGGCCCTAGCAATCATTTCCTCTAGGGCTCTCATATGACCATCGACCCTCGTTACCACCCTCTTAGTAATATTTTTTTGTAAGAGTGGCTCTCTTTCTCTTTTTTCATGCTCAGCTTTTGCCAATCTCTTATTCTTGTATCAATGCAGGTCCCCAGGGAATCCATATCTCTAGGTAGCGTATACACATTTCCCATCATGCGACCTAGATGCTCCTTGGTCCCAATGGCCACGGATAGTACATCATTCTCCCTTTGGAATTTGTAAGGGCAGGATTGTGTGGAAAGCACTTCCAGAAGGAGCCGAACAAGTTAATAAAATCTTGGAATAAGGTTATGGATATATTATAAACCAGGTAGTTAATCGACATCTTACGAGTTCTGTATAGACTTCCTGAGTTGTGAGGCTTGTCAAAGAGGTGGCACCAAAAGACGTGGCGTGTGGATACCTCCTCACATTAACCAGTTAAGGGCACGTCATCCAACTATGTTGAAAAATGGCATAGTGTGTCTGCTCCTCCTCCTCTATGCATTTCCCCACCTTAGGCGAATAGCTAGAGCTACTTAGCCTATGATGATGGGTGTTCTTGGCCACGAGTGCCTTCACTGATGCACTTTTGGTGTTAAATTTATCGATTTCCTTCATCTCCTAAAATCGAGCCCACATCTTGCGATCGATCCATTTGTGCACGGTGAAGGACTCCTCGTCCTTTGCAATGGAATTCTTCTGGAGATTACACTTGTTAGCCACTTTTATTGCAGCTCTTTCGAGGTCAACCTTAAAATCTTTAGGAATGACTGTTGTGGGAGGGGTCCCCGTGCGCCCCAAACGCCAACGAGCAACGATAAGGCATGTATACCTACTACGAACTCACGTCTAACTCTTGCAGCCATGAGACACGCAGAGCACAGGTGCGGACGCGGGGTACGTGCACAGGTGCAGACGCGGGGTGCAAGCGCAGGTGCAGACGCGGGGTGCAAGCGTAGGTGCAGACGCGGGATGCAAGCGCAGGTGCAGACGCGGGGTACAAGCGCAAGTGCAGACGTGGGGTGCAAGCACAGGTGCAGACGTGGGGTACAAGCGCAAGTGCAGACGCGGGGTACGAACACCCCAGGGGGCAGGACCCCACCATGTGACGTACCGTACGGCATGTCGTACCGGACGTCACGTAGATGCTAGGGTATATGCTTCCGCGGGTGGCATATGAATGACCTGCGTGCCCTTGTCCGTACGGCGGACGGGGGGTAAGACCGTAACCTGCCTAGGGGCAGGATTGTAATCCAACCATGCGCTTCCCGAGGCCTATAAATAGGGGAGCACCCTCCAGGTTGGGGGCACGGAATAAAATCTACACTCACTTCTTGACTCGCCCAAATTTTCACTAAGTGTTGGTTCGCTGCTGCGCGCTCCGTCTCGCTGTCCCCTACGCACTCCCGGGTGACCCAGCACTCAACCGGGGGTGCCTCAAGTTCACTATCCGACCGCGTAGTCGACGACAGTTGGCGCCGTCCGTGGGGACCGCAGACGAGAAGTCACGTGCAGCACAGCAGCGAGCGCATCGAGATCATGCCTCCAAAAGCGAAGAGAAGCACCAAGAAGAAGCCCGTGGGTGGCTCAGCGGTGAGAGCTGCGTCCACGAGAACCCAAGCACGCGTGCCCGAGTTGGGCGAGACTTCGGCGCGCGTGGAACCCGCCCCGCAGGTCACCCCTGCGGAGGACGTCGTCGGAGCCAGTACCGCGCAAGGGGCACCCCCAGCGGCACCCCGGAGGATGGCCACTCGCTCCGTGACAAGCGCCGGGGACCCCCCAGGTGTCGTCGGTAGTCACCCAGACCCACCCGCCCCCGCTCCCGCAGCGACGACGGCTCCAGAGGCATCGATTGACGACCTACGCCGGCAGGCCGAAGAGGCGACTCGGCGTGCAGAGGAGCTTCGCGAGCGCCTGCGTGCAACCGAGCGCGACGTCCTCCGTGCGACGGCCCAGACCATGCACGTTGCCGACCTCTACCGCGCGCAGCTTGAAGCAACCTAGGCACTCGCCGCCCCGTTGCCAAACCCCGAGACACCTGCAGCGGACGACCTCCGCCGTCAACAGAGCGACGCGCGTGCGGCCGTCCGCGCCAGCATTCGCCCCCCAGCTCCATCGATCAAGACGCTGAGGCACTCCGAGCCACCATCCAGCAGAATCAAGAGGCAGCGTATGCAGCCTTCTACGGCCATGCGGCTGGCACAAGCGCGCAGGGGCTCGGCGACCCTGCGTAACGCACTGGTAAAGCGCTCTTCGCCCAGTCGCCCGCCCATGTGACGTACGCGCCCATCCCGCAAGCATCTTGCGAAGTCCAACGCCAACCCGCTGAAGTTATGGACCTCACCAACAACTCTAGTCCGCTCAGCCCGAGGATACTGGCGGTCCCTTTTCCACCAAAGTTCCGCCCAGCGGACCTGCCAAAGTTCTCTGGTCACTCTGACCCAGTGCAATACACGCGGGTGTACGAAGCCACGGTGATGGCCGCCGGGGGAGGCGAAGCTGTGATGGCTCGGAGCATGCTCCTCGCCCTCACGGGAACAGCACAAGCATGGTACCTTGGACTGCCACCGCGCACCGTATACTCATGGGAGCACCTCCGGGATAAGCTACACAGCCATTTCCATGGGTACCGCAACAAGGAGATGACCTCGACCGACTTGAACAACCTCCGGCAGCGCCCGGGAGAAACAATCATGGCATTCCAGCGGCGTTTCTCGGAAGTCCAGTGCCAAGTTAGCGAGGTCACTAAGCAAACTATCTGCGAAGCAGCTCGGCGCGCGATAACAAATGAAGCTTCGGCGGACAAACTGGAGAAAAAGCGCCCAAGCAGGGTGCAAGAGCTCTACGACATCATGCGCGTATACGCTCGCGTCGAAGAAGGGCAGATGCTGAGGAAGGCGGAGGCGCGCGCGGCAGCATCCCCGCGGGCGCAGGAGGTGGAGCGGCGCGACAAACGTCGTCAGCGCCCACGGGATGTCTATCACGTTTCTACCCGTGATCATCCCCCGGCTGGCCGCCCCGGCTACGACGAAGACCAAGACCCCCCCGCGAGGCCCAGCGCCGTCGAGCTCACGACGCGGACCCGAACCCCAGGCGTGGTGAGCATCGGGACCCCGCGGAAGGTCGCCCCCGGCAAGGTTCCCCCCCCCCGGGGTCAGGAAGGAAGGCGTCCCGGTGCCGTCAACGGGCCGCGGGGCAACCCCCCACCGCGCAACCACCCACGCGCCGGCGCCCGTGACATCCAGCCGGAGTGTTACTGCCACGTTCACTGCGTCAACACCCATTGGACCGTCGAGTGTGACCTGGTCACTCAGCTGCGGCACAACATGCCAGAAAGGCGTGAACACCGCAACCAGGCGCCGCGGGAAGCCACGCCGCCTCTACCTCCACCACCCCCGCGTCGACCGCCGGCCCAAAACGGCGGCGAGCCTCGTCGCGTCGTCCATGCTATCACCGGGGGAGTGCGCATACCTTCCTGTCCAAGCGGCAAAGGAAGGCCTATGCGCGGCATGTCCAACATATCGCGTCATACCTGCCCACCGAGCTGCCGCCATGGACGCTCATCCCGGTGTCCTTCGGGCCAGAAGACTCCACCGGCATGGTCCTTCCTCATCACGATGCTCTCGTCGTCTTGGTGGTCATCTCTGACATCGAGATACGCAGCGTCTTCATCGATGGGGGAAGTTCAGCGGACATCCTCTTTGCCTCGGCGCTGGAGGCCATGGGCATCCCGAGGGTAGTGCTGCAATCCCCTGGAGTTCCCCTCCTCGGCTTCGGTGGAGAGCCCATTGCCACTCTCGGGAGGATCGAGTTGTCGGTCACGTTCCGCAATGACCTATGCGAACGCACTGAGAACATACTCTTCGACGTGGTGGACATACCCTACCAGTATAACGCCATCCTTGGCCGCGTCACCCTCAACATGTTCGGAGCAATCCCTCATGATGTATTCTTATGCATGAAGATACCAACTCAAGCAGGCGTCATCACCGTTCGCGGGGACCAAGGCCTGTCAAGAAGGATAGAAGAAACCACCACGGCGGCAATCAAGTACGTCCACGATGTCGCCGAGGCACACCCGCCAGGGGCTGCCCCGCGCGTCTCGTCTACCTCTCCGACAATCGGGCCACATCAGGAGGTCATAATGAATGAGGGGCTGGGGGAGCCCATGCCGCCCATAATACCAGAGTCTGGGTGGTGGGTCCCTAAGCCAAAGCCCGACAGTGAAACCAAGGTAGTCCCTCTGTCCCCGGATGTGCCAATGAAGACCGTGCTCCTCGGGGCGAACCTCCCCCCCGTGGTCGAGGACGCCCTGTTGAGTACCCTCCGTGCGAACAAGGACATATTCGCATGGGAGCACGAAGACCTGCCAGGTGTCCCGCGTAGCATCATCGAGCATCGTCTCATGGTGCGCCCGACGCGCGCCCCGTAAAGCAACGTCTCCGCAAGATGTCTACGGATCGCCAAGCCACAGCGCGGGAGCAGGTGGACAAGCTCCTCGCTGCCGGGGTGATACGCGAGGTCATGCATCCAGAATGGCTCGCCAACCCTGTCCTCGTCTAGAAGGCTAACGGCTAGTGGCGCATGTGCGTTGACTACACCAACCTTAACCGGGCATGTCCGAAGGACGACTTCCCCTTACCACGCATTGACTAGCTGGTCGACGCCACGTCTGGCTACGACCTCATGAACTTCCTTGACGCTTACTCTGGCTATCACCAAGTGTGGATGGCTAGGGAGGACGAAGAAAAGACAAGCTTCATCACCCCAAGTGGAACCTTCTACTATGTACGCATGCAGTTTGGTCTCAAGAACGCGGGTGCAACATTCGCAAGACTTGTGCACAAGACGCTGTCAAGTCAGCTGGGAAGGAACGTCGAAGCATACAAAACGACGTGGTGGTGAAGAGCGTCATGGCACAAGACCATGCGAATGACCTGGAAGAGACATTCTACAACCTCCGCCGCTCTGGCATGAAGCTCAACCCTGAGAAATGTGTCTTCGGTGTACAAGCCAGGAAGCTCCTTGGCTTCCTCGTTTCCAAAAGAGGTATTGAAGCCAACCCCAAGAAGATAGATGCCATACTCCAAATGGAGCCCCCAACCACCGTGAAAGCCGTGCAGCGGCTGACGGGCCGTCTCACCGCCCTCGGGCGTTTCGTCTCGCGCTCGGCAGAGAAGGGGCTCCCATTCTTCAAAGCACTCCGCGCGTCCGACAAGTTTGAATGGACAGCAGAAAGCCAACATGCGTTCGACAGCTTGAAGGCTTACCTATCCTCCCCACCACTGCTTCAGAGCCCGCATGCAGGCGACGTATTGCTCCTTTACTTGGCAGCTACCCCGGTCGCGGTCAGCGCCATTTTGGTGAAGGAATCGGATCAGCGCCAACACCTAGTTTACTATGTATCTGAGTCCCTGCAAGGCGCCCGCACGTGCTATACGGAGTTGGAAAAGCTCGCATATGCACTCCTCATGGCATCGCGCAAGCTGCGTCACTACTTCCTTGCTCACACCATCCGCGTCCCTTCATCATACCCAATTGGAGAAATGCTATGCAACCGAGAAGCGTCAAGCCGTGTCGGCAAATGGGCTGCGGAGCTGACTCCCTTCTCCATTGAGTTCCCCCCAAGGACAGCAATCAAGTCACAAGTCCTGGCGGACTTCGTGGCGAAATGGACACCGCCCACCACGCCCGCGTCAGGCACAGAAGGTGCCCCCCTGTGGACGGTGTATGTGGATGGGTCTTGGTGCACGGAGGGTGCGGGCGCAGGGGCAGTCCTCGAGTCCCCAGAAGGCGCCCGTACTAAGTACTCTGCTCGCTTGGACTTCAAAGCCACGAACAATGTAGCTGAGTATGAGGCACTGCTATTGGGACTGCGCAAAGCACGCGCGGCGGGCGCCCGTCGCATCATCGTTAAAAGTGACTCGCAGCTCATCGCGGGACACGTGGACAAGACTTACCAAGCCAAGGATCCGGAGATGGTCAGGTACCTTGCGCTCGCGCGAGCCATGGAGAAACACTTCCTCGACTTCACTGTGCGGAGCATCCCGCGCCTGGAGAACACCGAAGCTGATGCTCTGGCCCACGCTGCCAGTACCATGACGGACGTGCCCGCCGAAGCATTCTTCGAAGTCCTGCAAGCTCCCGTCACCAAAGACTTACCCGAGATACACATCATTGGAGAGCAGGATTGGAGGACTCCTATCTTCAGTTATCTTGATGATGAGGTCGAGCCCGACGACCCTGTGGCGGTGCATCGGCTTAAGGCGCGCGCCAGGGGCTTTGTCATACACGATGACATGCTGTACAAGCGTGGCGTCTGTGCCCCGTTCCTCAAGTGCATCTCAAGGGAGGAAGGAGCAGCACTGCTCGCCGACATACACCAGGGGCTCCGCAGCTCTCACCTCGCTCCTAGGTCGTTGGTTGGCAAAGCCTATTGGCAAGGATTCTACTGGCCAACTGCGCTGCACGACGCGTAGGGCCTCGTGAGGACGTGTCCTGCATGTCAGTGGATGGGCAAGGGGACCAACAGGCTTGCACACGAGCTGCAACCTATCCCCCCATCTTGGCCACTTGCACGGTGGGGCATCGACCTGGTCGGGCCGTTCAAGACCGCGTGTCAGGGCGCCAAGTTCGTCGTAGTCGCTGTCGACTACTTCTCTAAGTGGGTCGAGGCTGAACCCTTATCCAAGATGACTTCCGTCTCTGTCCAGAAGTTTGTATGGAAGACACTCGTCTGCAAGTTCGGAGTACCGCGTGAGCTCACTGTGGACAATGGTACCCAGTTCGATGCCACTACCTTCAAGGCCTTCTGCACTGGCCTCGGCATCGCGTTATGCTTTGCATCCGTGGCCAACCCGAAGGCGAACGGGGCCGTGGAAAGAGCTAATGGCATACTTCTCGCAGGTCTACGCACGCGTTTGTTCAGTTTGCCCGGCGGGACTTGGGCAAACGAGCTACCCAGCGTGCTATGGTCCACCCGCACAACGGCCAGCCGTGCCACTGGCTACACCCCGTTCAAACTGCTGTTCAGTGACGAAGCCATCACCCCGGAGGAAATCAAGCTCACCTCGCTCTGCATCTCCAGCCCAGCAAATGACAAAGTCCGCGAAGCTGTCGTGGAGGGAGTTGACGTCGTCCGAGCGCAAGCGGCGCTAAACATTGAGCGATACCAGGCGTCCATGGCAAGGGCGTACAACAAGACGGTGCGTCACCGCCCGATCGAAGTAGGTGATTGGGTACTCAAGCGCAAGGCGAATCCCGAAGGTGATGGTAAGCTCAGTTCCAAATGGGAAGGCCCCTATGAAGTCGTCAGTTCTACGCGCCCGTCTTCCTTCCGCCTCCGCAGCCTCGACGATGTCCTTCTGAAGCACAGCTGGAACGCCGACAACCTCCGCAAATACTATGTTCAAGTCACATGACGAGTCGGGCAGGTGGAGACCGGACGCCGTGGACCCTGGGCGCGCGTGAAGCCCGGGAGCGCCTGAAGCCCGGAAGCTGTGAACCCCGGGCTATGCCGCACTACGTCAACCCCAGACGAACCCTGGGGGCACCCCGGATCAACCCGAAGCCCGATGTCAGGTGAGCTCCGGGTGCTTGATGACCCCGTTGACGCCGCTACTGCGGGGGGTCATAAGCACCAGACGTAACGTCTCCCGCGATGCTGCGCCTGTCCCGGGTCGCACGCGTCCGCCCAAGATGCCGGGGTGCACGCCGGGCTTGTCATGGGCTAGTTCGCTCCGGGGGCCGCGCCAGCACCAAACGGCAACCTGCCCTTCGTGCAGGGGGCAGGGCCCGCACATGACCAGCTCAATACACAAACCAAAGAGCCTTGAAGTAAAACAAAAGCGAACTTGCCTAGCGAGGCGACCCGCCGATCCTTTAGACTCTGATCTTAGAGCAATAAAACTAAAACGGCCATGTATATTCGAATATACGTCCTGGATCAGTGCGATAGCATTTGCCGTCCGTCGCTTATCCGTACTTGCCGGCCATCCGGCTCTGGCCCGAACTCCGCACGGCAGTCTAGCCAGTTGAGCTCGGCGGTCCTGCCATTTCTTGCTTGGACTCCAAACCCAACGCGTTATGAGTATAATCGCAAAGATTGGCTCCGACATTCTTCTCCCCCTGATCTCTGAGTATGGATCTCCCTCTCGGTCATGACCCGATCTGGATGCGTCGCCTTTGTGCTGGGTACGAAGGACCTGTTCGCCAGGTGAAGAAGGGGATGGGAGATCGACTCCAAGGGAGGACCTCGTCGGCCCGGGCCGCCCGTCAACCCCTTTTTAAGGGTATAACGCCGGTCCGGACGGGCGCTTCTCGACCACCCACACCGGCAAGGGGCTACTGTTGTGGGAGGGGTCCCCGTGCGCCCCGAACGCCAACGAGCAACGGTAAGGCATGTATACCTACTACGAACTCACGTCTAACTCTTTTGCAGCCATGAGACACGCAGAGCGTAGGTGCGGACGCGGGGTACGTGCGCAGGTGCAGACGCGGGGTGCAAGCGCAGGTGCAGACGCGGGGTACAAGCGCAAGTGCAGACGTGGGGTGCAAGCGCAGGTGCAGACGCAGGGTACAAGCGCAAGTGCAGACGCGGGGTACGAACACCCCGGGGGCAGGACCCCACCATGTGACGTACCGTACGGCATGTCGTACCGGACGTCACGTAGATGCTAGTGTATATGCTTCCGCGGGTGGCATATGAATGACCTGCGTGCCCTTGTCCGTACGGCGGACCGGGGGTAAGATCGTAACCTGCCTAGGGGCAGGATTGTAATCCAGCCATGCGCTTCCCGAGGCCTATAAATAGGGGAGCACCCTCCAGGTTGGGGGCACGGAATAAAATCTACACTCACTTCTTGACTCGCCCAAATTTTCACTAAGTGTTGGTTCGCTGCTGCGCGCTCCGTCTCGCTATCCCTTGCGCACTCCCGGGTGACCCAGCACTCAACCGGGGGTGCCTCAACTTCACTGTCCGACCGCGTAGTCGACGACAATGACAAAGTAAGTATGGATATCATCCACTAGAACTTGTTGGGTGTCTTTCTCGACATTTTTCCAAGATTATAAGGTTAAGGACGCTCGTTCTCGTGGGACAATTCCACAGGTAGTTCTCCATTTGGCAGCATTTTCTTCGGAGCGACTTGTGCCCTAGACGGACCAATGTCTGTTATGGAGAATCGGCCCCTTGGCCTTTGGTTGGGTCCTCTTGGAGCACGTCTCAGTTTTTATGGTGCTATGGGAGACGTCAGAATCACTCTCGGAAGCTGATAGTGAGGGAGAGGGTCAGGAATGAGGGAACAACATCTATATCAACAATAATTTCCATGACAACATATAATATTAACTTAGTTGAACCAACCTAAAACATTTCCAAACATGCAATAATATATGAATTTTAATATATATGTTAAACTAGACATGGCATAACTAAGTAATAATAAAATAAACTAAATTAAATTAAATTAAAAATTGAAAAGACAATGCATAACAAGGCACGTCTAAATTTAGAGGTATCCAACTATAGGTCTAGGATGAGAAAACAACAAATCTAAAAGCCTAGCATGTATGTCCACTTGTTAAATACCAAAAATCAATACAATTTAGGATATAATATGTACAAATTTCATCAATATAAATAAAATTACATTATCTCAAACTACATTATCTCTATCTACAACATCACTATTATTCCACAGTACATGGAGCAAAAGATGGAATAGGGGGTTACTCATTTGGAGGATGAATCTTGCAGCTCCAAGAAGCTCTAGAGTTTGGCAGAAGAGGCTAGTACAAGAGTGGGGTGGAGGTGGGGGATAACTCTAGGAGGACAATGACCTTGGTGGAGGAGGGTGGTTGCCAGCGGCGTGGTCGAGGAGGAGGAGGCTGCAACCGGTGGGGAGGGAGCCCCAATGCTCGGGAAGGACAGCACCCAAGACGGAGGAGGCCAGGTGGTGGCATGCTTGGTGAGGGCAAGAGCAACCGGCGAGGGAGGCGCACGGTCGAGGATGACATGCTTGTGGAGGCGCTACAACCAGCATGAATAGCGTCCCGGTGTTGGTGAGGAGCTTGCCAGCGATGGCGGTGCTAGGACGAGGGCAGCGGCGCTCAGGACCGCTTGCCACAAGGAAACATCGTAGACGGTTCTCTCTCACAGAGAACAGCCTGTGATTAGCCGACATCGCAGGCAGCTCTATAGAGAAACCACCTATGATGTTTGTTTCCATAAGAATAAATTAATTTTGTTCTTTTAGTTTCAGCTTTTTGAATAACTTCACTTCATAGTTAGTGGTTTTCTTTAATTTCATATTTTTGATTGATATCACTTTCAATTGAATGCTTTATTCTTTTAATTTCATATTTTCAATTGATTTCACTTTAAATTGAATGGTTGTTCTTTTACTTTCATATTTTTTAAGGATTTCACTTTAAATCGAATGGTTTCTCTTTTAATTTCATACTTTTGATTGATTTCACTTTAAATTTAATATTTGTATTTAATTTCATACTTTTGATTGGTTTCACTTTAAATTTAATGGTTTTCCTTTCATATTTTTGATTGATTTCACTTTAAATTGATAGATTTTTTCTTTTAGTTTCACATTTTCAATTAGGTCACTTAAAATTTCATAACTCTGACACAAAATTAACGCATATTGTAAATCACATTGTGAAGTCCACATAATCGCACACTTCTACTTTTTTACAAATGTGAGTCCCTCATGATGATCATCGCATACATAGGTGACTTTGTCCACACTTTGTTCTTCGTCGACCATTATGCCATGTCGGGGAGATGGCAGCTCACCAAATTGATTGTACTCATTCTCATTCACTACATCATTAATTCTAACAATGTTTCTTTTCAAATCCCTAACTATGTGCCACCTCTTTTTGAAGGATCAGGTACGTAGAAGATCTGGTCAACTTGATTTACAAGCACAAATGGTTCATCTTTATATGCAGCTTGTGAGGTCAGCTATTGTAAAGATGTACTTATCAACTTTCACCTGTGAGAAATTGACCCAATGGCACAGAAACACTGGAATCTTGAACTTTACGTAGTCCAGCCCTCAGATCTCCAATATGTACCCATAATACGAGCTCTTCTTCCCAGCCATATCTCAAGTATGTATCCGGATCCCTCATGTAAAATTTGTACCCATTTATGTCCATCCTTTGCCATGTCACAACTGTAAATAATGGTCCTTCTACCAACCATATGATTGTAGGGTTACACAACGATATACCATGAGGTTGCTAAAAGTCCACCACCTAGCCCTTTGTGTGGTTTAGGGTGGATTGAGAGTTAATCTAACCTAGGTGTGGTTTTGGTGATTAATGACAAACGTGTTTTGTAGACTAACCATTTCCTTGAGTGTTGGAATGTGTATGGGTTAGGTACCTTTGTAGGGTTATATCAACAGGATGAACCTACAAGCCCATGAAGCGCAAGATCAATGATGCATGTGATGATCGGGAGATGGATTCATGAGTTGAAGTCCATCGAATCATGTGAAGCATCAAGTGATCAAGAAGTAAACCTCAAGGATCAGGATATGGGTTCAAGGAGTGAACCGTATTGGACCAAGATGAAGTCATAATGCAAGAGTGAAGTTTACCAAGATGAAGAAGTTCACGTGTTAAACCCAAGATGGTCAAGAGTGGGCTCATGTGTTGAGCCATAGTGATCAAAACATAAAGCTAGGAGTTCAAGAGAAGAACACTAGTGGTGGCTTCATGTGATCAAGTGAAGGTAAGAGATTGTGTATTGCATTATATGAACTAACCCTATGTGCTATGTGCAATGTGTATGTTGAGTGTTAGGTACCACTCATGGGCAAGCATCGAGAGGTTGATCGTATGTGCCCATGAGAGGATAACATCATAAGTCGATGGTCATCATGGCAAGCTCAAGATTGGCATCATGCGAAGACATATGCTTGAGGCTTGCGGGTCCATCAAGTTGAAGATGATTTCAAGAGAAAGCTTCCCGATAAGGATTATGGGGGAGCTATATGAAGAAGACTTCATAAGGTGACAATGATCAAGGCAATTCCACTTGAAGCAAGGAAGATGGACATCATCAAGCTCAAGTGGAATATGCAGAGCAAAGGTATGACTAGACTATGTTTTTCTAGTTTGACCGGTCTCAAGGAGTTTGGAAAGAGACCAGATTATAGGTTAGATAGCCGTACTATAAAGAGGGGCTATCAGATGATTAGGTTGTTCATGTCGTGTGTCGAGTGCTCAAGTCTTTGCATGTGTTGCATATCGTCGTGTTTCCTTTGTGGTTGAGGTACTAGAACTTGGTGTTCTAGTGTGTCCAGAGGTTCCGAGCTACATGTGCTCCGAGGCTTCGGGTGTAGTTCGGTGTTGCGTGCGTTGTCCCTAGACTTGGTGTCTAGGCGTGTATGATCGTACCAACCTAAGTGGTTTGGTTTATTGGCTAGGTTCATGGACTCCGGGAGGCCCATTTCCGGAGTATATGACCTAAGGCAAGCCCCCATAGTGTTCCGGGTTGAACCAAGGTGTTCCGGGTTTGTTCGGAAGTGATCCGGGCTCATCGAGTACTCCATGGGAGTTGCTGCCCTGCAAAATCCAGACCCTCCGGGTTAGGGTCCAGGCTGAATCAGAAGGGTCCGGGTTAAATCTGGAGGGTCCGGGTCGAACCTGGAGGGTTCGGGCCAGGGTCCAGATGAGGGTCTGGGTTGTACAGAAGGTTTTCAGAGTGTCACCCGGAGGGTCCGGATCTGTACTGGACAACCCGAACCTCAACCCGGAGGGTCCAGGTCAAGGGTCCAGATTTTTTAACAGTCACTTTTCTAACCGTTGGTGTGTACCCGGAGGGTCCATGTCAAATCCAGACAGTTCGGATTTGCCCAGACTCCTTTCCAACGGCTAGTTTTTAAGGTTGGCTATATATAGTCTCCACCTTGGGCTGGCTTGGGGGATGAGTTGCTGCCTCCATACTTTATTTGTGAGAATCTCTAGTGCTCTCCTCCCTCTCCAAAGCCTCTTGTGCATGAGTTGCCATTTGTGAGGTGTGAGGGAAGCCTTTGTGCATAAGTTGCACAAGGTGTGTGCATAAGTTGCATAGTTGAGCACTCGGCATTGATTGTGTTCAAGCGAGAGTCTGAGAGTCTTTTACTCTTGGAGGCCACCTACTCCTAGACGGCTTGATGGTGGTGGCTCGGTGATCTCCTCAAGAAGCTTGTGAGGAGGCCCGGGATATTGTGAAGTGGTTGTGGAGCTCACCATCTCCGGGAGTGGAGGAAAGAGCTAACCATAGTGATCAGGGAGACTCCGGAGAGTCCTCGAGAGGAAGTGGCTTGAGAGAGAGCCCACCTTTGATCAAGCGTGATCGGGTCCTCAAATAGAGACGTAGGATATCGTTGGATATCCGAACTCCGAGTCATACATTGTTTGTCTCTTGTCTCCTTTATTTATTGCATTTCATATTTGCACTAGATTACTTGTATATCTCTTGTAGAAGTTGAATTGCTTGTTTATCACCTCTGTATCCTTGACATTGATATATTCACATAGGGTGTTTATGCTCACATGAAAAACTAGCATGATAGGATTTGAGCTTGTGAAAATCCGATTACTATAATTCTGCATTAGGATTAAGCCAAATCCATAAGTGATTTTAAAAGCCTATTCACCCTCATCTAGGCGACATCTTAGTCATTAAGGTCCTTTCAGTTGCTCATATTACCATCTGTTGAACCAACGATTGTGCTCTTTCATCACACAAGCATCTGTCACTTTTGAATTATCCTTCCAGAGCTTTGCCTTTTGTTGGATAATATATGAGCACACTATAGCCATGTGTTGCAAGACTATGAAATGGGTTTGATCATGAACCTTCTGTTCAGCTTTAATGTCTTTCTTGTCGATGGTCCTGATACCTCCAAGCCCACCCCCTCATGGTGAGATTGTGGCAATCCTATTAGTTTTACCATGGCCATACAGTCGATGCAGAACTCAAAAACCTCTTCACTATCATAGCTTTTGAGAATGATTGCCCTCCAACCGAGATCGGTTCCGCACATAGTGCTTTAGAATTCTCATGTATCTCTCAAACGGGTACATGCTACGTAGGAATACTAATCCACACCACTTAATCTCTCTCACAAGATGGACAATGATATCAAAGAACGACGGGGGGAAATACATCTCAAGCTGACATAGAGTGTTCACTACTTCCTCCTGAAGAGCATCTAGTTCAAAGTGATTGATGACTCTTAGAGAAATTGAGTTAACGAAATAACACAACCTCATGATTGTCTCTCGAACCTTGATAGGTAGAATATTTTGAATTGCAACCGGGAGCAGCTCAGTGATCACCACTTGACAATCATGAGATTTCAGGTCAATTAATTTCAAATCTCCTATTGAAACAAGTCTTCTGATGTTGGAGGATTAGTCAGAGGAGCTTTTACACCATGCAGGAACTAGCACTGCTCTATTCTCTCAGCCCTGGACAGAGTATAACAAGCAGGTTCGTAGAATGTCTAGCTGGTTTCAATCTCTTTTGGGTGTAACTCATTTTTTATTCCCATATCAAGGCCACATCCTTTGTTTTTCCCTTGATATTCAATAACAGACCAATCACATTATCACATACATCCTGCTCTACATGCATGATTTAAATATAATGAAAAACTTGTAGGTGCTCCGAGTAAAGTAGGTTCTAGAATATCAACCTCTTCTTCCATACGGCGTTCTCACGTGTAGTCGACTTTCCTCCCCTTCCCATATGTAACTAATATTCTTAACCATATCATATACATCTTTACCACTAAATTGCTTGCGAGGTATACCGTCCTTGTTTTCCTCATCGAATTGTTTCTTCATTCAACAGTACGGTTGATCCCGCTAAAGAAACCTAATATGACACTTGAACATGATTTTCCCCGAGTGCTTAAGCCACACACTGATGGTATCATTCAAGCAGTTCGTTCATGTTTTTCCCCTTTTGTACTTTGCCCTAGAAGGTTAGTAAGCGCAGGATAATCATTTATGGTGCAGAATAGCAAGCTGTTCTGTCGCTTCTGTGCATCAAATATCTCCACCTTGTTGGTCCACATTTTTTGGACATTGTCAATCAATGGCTCCAAGAAAACATCTATTTTTTTCCAGGTTGCTTAGGTCTTTGCACAAGTATCGAAATCATAATGTATTTATGCTTCATACACAACCAATGAGGAAGGTTATAAATAAAGAAATTCACAAGCCAACTGCTATGACGATTGCTCAAGTTTCTAAAAAGATTCATTCCATCTCTACTCAATCCAAACCTTATGTTTCTTGGTCGAATTTCCTACCGATATTTCTCCACAAGATGGAATCAGCAGGGTGTCTAAGCTTTCCATCAATCATGCACTCCTCGGCGTGCGAAAGGAGCAGTTTTGCATCCTTTAGGTTCACAAATAAATGCTTCAGACGTGGAATTATAGGCAGATACCACATGACTTTAGCTGGAGTCCCTCTCGTCAACTCGTCCACCTCATCCTCATCTGCTTGATCTTTACACTTGTATTGGGATGACATATATACCGGACATACATGGAGGTTTACATCCTTTTTATGGAAGATGATGCAGTCTTTCAGACAAGCATTTATTTGTTTTATTTCCATTCCAAGGGGCAAAAAACCTTCTTGGCTTTGTTTGCACTTGTGAGAAAATCATTTCCCTCTACAAGCATCTCCGGTAAGGGACCTTATAGCACTGTGAAACTCTTGTTAGACTATCCATTGCTTGCGTTCACTTTCAGCAGTTCTAGCATGGATGACAACTTCTGTATTTTGCCTTGCATCCCTCCAACAAAGGGTTTCTCCGAGTCCCCATCAAGACTGATTTTCCCATACCCCCGTGTATCATGCTTCTCTTCTGTGTGGCGCAGCATCTCATCCAAATGTTCACAGTCATCCGATGACATATCGTCTTCAGAATCAGAAACGACATCATTGCCATATAGTTCTCTTCCTTGACGATGTTGTTATTACCACCATCCTGTATCATCTGCTGTGCACCGCTCTATGAAACCCTTACGAATCAGGTGGTCTTGGATCTGCTCTTAGTTGCATAGACAACAAATATATTGTTCATCTCTGTTCAACTTATCCTCTTACGCGGCTCTTATGAAATCTAACATGCCATTAAGGTACTCTTCACTTAAGAGGTTAGTATCGTACCTCCAGCTTCAGTCCATTTACTCATAACATAAAAATAAATTTAATTCATGTTAAATGTTGAGATTTACTATATATCCATGACCCAAAATACCTAGCAAGAGTAGATTAGTTTGTACAATATAAATTAATACTATCGTTAAATATATTGGTTTTGACTACATGCCAAGATTAATTATCAGTATTTTATTTAATTCACAAGGTTGCTATTTACCAAACATACAAGCTACCAACAAGTGCAACTTAATATAAGACTGAATTAATAAATAAAATATTAATTAATTGTTTCATTAATATGTGGGTTTTGATTATATCAAAAGATTCCCAATATTTCATGTCATACAAACTACCAAGAATACAGTAACTAGTTATGAGAAGTACAACTTAAATAATGAACACTATAAATCAATTCTAAAATAATAAATTCTTAATATATGCTACGTCTCTCTCTTTCCCAATATCTAATCCATCCACAATTATATCTTTATGCCACCCTATATAGCTAGCAACATGCTCAATATAGTACAATACAACTAATTAATAGACTCAAAATTAAAAAAACAAAATAGTTTGTTATACACCAAACTCTAGACCTACATCTCTCTCTTCACCAAGCTAGATCTACCAAATTATTTAATTTTTTAAACCAACCACTGACCTTAGATCACCAATATCAAATGAATATGCACTATCTCCTGCATATACACGGTTCTTTTGAACCTATTGGACTCCAAGCCGCAAAATCACCGGAGCTCCCACCGCCATTGTGTAAGAACAAAAATTTTAAGACAAGGCTCGAGTCTGTCGGCTAGCAATAATTGGCATCTTATCAGAAGCGGTTTTCAAATAAGACCATTTGTGAGACGTCCCTTATTGCAGGCGGTTGTTATTGGAAATCAGTTACAATATGCTAGCCCGATACTGCAGATGGTAAACTGTCTGTGATATCTAGTCATTATAGACGATTTACATCGCTGGGAGTTAAACCAGATGGATCTTTTTATGAATCGTCTGCGATATGATTCAAAACCGCCTATGATGAGAGATATGTGGTAACCTATTCTATAATAGTGGTAGCAATTAAGCTCCAGCCTCATAAACCTAGTAATCATGCGTCATTAAATCATGCATTAAATCATTAAATCATTAAATCTTTTTTCCTTGATGTTCTCGATCGGTCTTCAGTTATGGAGTTATAAGTTGACAGCATTAAATCATGCAATGAATCTTAAATACACTTCGACCGAGCGGCTAAATTTTAAGGCAGTCATCTGCAAACACAATTTGAGATCACCTATTCTGTGAACGTCTATTTTTTCCTTAAAGGTCATTCAATTTCTTTTGCCATAAACTATAGAGCTTACTGATTAATTATAAGGTAAACTCTACATGTCGTCATGCTGATCTATGTCATCGGTAGTCCTAGTCTACAGCCGTTGATAGAACCAAATCCAACGGCCCAAACCCCATCCATTTATTTACG
This sequence comes from Stipa capillata, assembly GCA_019208055.1. Lineage (NCBI taxonomy): Eukaryota > Viridiplantae > Streptophyta > Magnoliopsida > Poales > Poaceae > Stipa > Stipa capillata. Next base: position 54,432 of record JAGXJF010001157.1, read on the forward strand.
AAAAATTGACACCGCCCGAAATCTATTCCTTCTTTTTCACCCTTTACTGTCAGTTTTTTCCTTGTTTCCATCAAGTGCATGCCGTTTCATCTTCTCTAGCCGATTGACAGTTCCTCTTCCACCGTGTGGCAGAACCCTGCGCGACGCTGGTCCCTCTTTCTTTCTCCGGCGTGGCGACGCCAGTCCTTCTTTCCCCCGCGCGGCGCACTCGGCATACTCTCCTTTGTCTTCTCTGGTGCAGCGGCATTCTTCGTCTCCCGTAAGGCAGACTCTTCTTTATCTTCTCCGGCGAGGCGCTGCGGCGAGTCCGGCGGTCCCCTTCCAAACCGAGGTACATTCCCTGCATGTTTATCCCTCTCGTTCTCAATCGTCACCACCAAGCTCCGTTGCCTTCGCCGATCTCAGCCAACTCCACTGCACGGACGGCATGGCCGCGTCCCTCACACCGCCGCCAATGCCTTCGTCTAGACCACGATGGTGCGTGCACCATTACTAGATCACTTCTTGGAGCAGTGCCAATGCACGGCGGTGCCGGGACGTGCATAGGCGGATGAGCGCTGCCATGGATCTTCGACACCACGTTGTCCACAGCGACCGTCACCACGCCCCTGCCCCGACTCTGACAAGGGAAGATGGGTCTCCACACTTTGGGCCATTGAACAGAGGGAGCTCGGCGCCGGTGGCGATGATGTAGAAGAAGCCGAAGATGAAGGATTCGTTGGGCCCTTGCAACGGTGAGGTCGAGCAGCCAAACGATGATGGAAACAAATTATTATTTTATATGAAACAAAGTTTTGTTGTATAGGAAACAAAATACCTGGATGAATGAAACATAAATAAATTAGCCCGGATGAACAAAAGATTAGTTGTTGTATTGGTTTGATAAATTTGTTGCGCAAGTTTTAGTAGAACGTACTCCCCTCACTATGTAAATGTTTCCACATTGCCATAACAGAAGGAGCCCATGGTGCCAAAAATCTAGTGATTTGAACCATAAGTTTCTAAAAAATCCGGAATTGTGTTGTATACATTCCATTATTGTATTGGTTCGACAATTTTATTACGCAAGGTTTAGTAAAATGTTTCACTCGCGCTATGTAAATGTTTCCAATCTACCTGTCTATTTCCCATCCCTCTCACTACGTGAATGTCTCCACGTTGTCATAATAGAAGGGGCCCACGATGTCGAAAATCTAGCGATTTGAATCATATGTTTCCCAAAAATCCGGAATTGTGTTGTATACATTCTATTATTGTATTGGTTCGAAAATTTGGTGCGCAAGATTTAGTAAAATGTTTTCGTTGCACTACGCAAATGTTTTCGTGTTGCCATAACAGAAGAAGATTTTTTGAATAGAATGAACGACTACGACGGGTGTTTCCTAAGGTCACTGCAGTTGTTCCATCTACAGAACGAACAATAAAGAAGAAGATGGCGGCCATTGACGTAGCAGAACAAAGCAACGAAACAGTAATTTCAGCTGTTTCCTTACATCCATTCAATCAGTCCTAGATTTTTAGCTCTTTGTTTCAGGGAAACAATCCGCATCCTTTATGAATGCCAGGGTCCGAAACAGTAATTTCAGCTATTTCCTTCTATGCATTCAATCAATCCTAGATTTTTAGCTCTTTGTTTCATGGAAACAATCCTAATGCTTTATGAATACCTGGGTCCAGATATTAGATGCTGATCCAACCGTCCATGGAAAGGGAAATCAACATCCCAACGCTATGCCTAGAAATCCTAAAATAGGTATGCCGATTTGTAGCAGTCGCCTATAAGGTAAACTCTACACGACGTCATGCTGATAATGTCACTACAATCCAAATTGAGGAGCTCATAAATACAGGTCAGTGACACCAACCGCTCAAATTGTGGGATTGGTGAAAAATACTTTTAATTAGATATGTATTATTGAACTCCGGATTAACAACCGGATGTTTTGTTTGTACATGATGCAAAACCTAAGTTTGGATAGAGCTCATCGGTGGGTCATTTGTATGTGATATTAGACCAATACACGACAATTAAATTTGAATCGCGAGCTAGCAGCTCGATCATTTGTACGTAACTAAAGTTTAGATCATGAACGGTGTAGTCGTGTACATGATATTATAAGGATCCACCATATCAATCACCTTTTGTGATAATTTTAAGATCTATCTGTTGAGATCTGTTTATTTACAATTATGATGATCTATTGGTTATGATCTATTTATGTATAGTTATAAAGATCTATTGGTTATGATCTATTTATGTATAGTTATAAAGATCTATTGGCTGCTGAGATTTGTTTAGGTACAATTATGAGGATCTATAGGTTGTGATTTGTTTACATATAGCTATGAAGATCTAATAGTTGTGATATGTTTTGGTATAGTTATGAAGATCTATTGACCATGATTGGTTTATATATGGTTATGAAGATCTATCAGTTGTGGTACTATCGACGATTGGTAAACTGCCGATCTTATGGTTGTCATGAGCAAAAGATTTGTTGAAGGTTAGGAACCCCTGGAGCTGTCGTCTAACAGCACCGGGAAACATGGACAAGGATTTTTATATAGGTTCGAGGCTCCCTTAGGATAATAACCCTACGTCTTGTTGGTACATATTGAATATTGAGTAGTTTACAAGGATTTGTCAGTATCTAGCCTAGATGGGATCTAAACCAAGTCAGGAATCTTCTTTGGCAGGTCTGTTGGGGCTTGACTTCCTGAAGGCGACGAATCTTATCTGGGAAGTCGGGATTCGGATTGAGGCTCTAGAGAGACTAGGGCTCAATCGGCTAAAGGCTTTTGTAGGCTGGTTGTCTCTTAGATCTTCTTCTCCTTTCTGCAGGGTTGCGGGGTCCTTTTATAGAGGGTCCTTCGAGTCATGGGAGACATGGACTCATCTTTGAGTTGGATTCTGTCTTCTTAAATGCAGAGATAGACTTCCTAGCTTAAAAGGTTTTGGGGATTCTTACGGGATATCCCCTTGACTCCTAGAACCCTTGCAGGTACATCATCTGATCGCACTACCTCAGAAAACACTTCTACTACACAATCATCACTAACGGGCACGAGGAGGCCCGTCACTGATTAGAGGAAATGCTGACGGGCGAGATCCTAAATGTCAGTAAAAGTGATGCACTAGGCGTGGCACAATACTTCTACTGATGGGCGCAACAACTGCCCATCAGTGAAAGTTGGACGAGAGGCCCATTTTGGCATCGCCACTGGCAGCAATCATCACTGACGGGCAATTGTACAGGGCCCGTCAGTGAAAGTATGATGTCTACTGACGGGTTAACTCGCGCCCGTCAGAGAAATGTGGTTCCAGGCATCCCTTTGAGGGCCTACTTATCACTGACGGTCGGCTTTGTTGTGCCCGTCAGTGATAATTATGCACTTATATAAGCACAAGAGGCACCCGCAGCTGGCCATTGAGCTCGCACGCCTCAGAAGGCTAGCTGCAAGCCCCTCCTACACTGCGCGCACGGTAGCATGGTGTTCTCCTCCCCATCCTCCCCCTCCTCCCTCTAGGTTTAAACCCTAGATCTAGATCTCTCTCAATACTCTCCCTCCTTCTCCACCCCTTTTTCCCTCTCTTTCCCCCTCCCCTCCCCCCTCCTTCCTCCTCCTAGATATACAATCTAGATCTAGATCTCTTTTAACACTTCCTCCTCCTCTTCACCCATTTTCCCCTCCCTTTCCTCCTCCCCTCCTCTCTCTCCTTACCCAATTTCGAAGGCTCCTTGACGGTGCTAGCGAGCTCTCTTTGGTACGATGTAATTAATACAAGAAAGAAGAGAATTAATTTTTTCATTATTTTGTTAATTTGGATTATAATCAATTAGTTTGTTGTTATAGGGATCGATGGATCGAAGTTGGATGTACGGCGAATGGGCAACACGGAGTTTCATCGATACTTTGAATGAGTTTCTAGATGTGGCCGAGGAAGATAGGGAGAAAAGGGGTGCGAACAAGATGTGTTGTCCGTGTCGTGGATGCAAGAACACGATAATGTTCAGGGAGAGAGGCATGTTACAGCTACACTTGTTGACTCGAGGTTTCATGAAAGGTTATACACATTGGACAAGTCACGGTGAGGAGGCAGAAATTTTAGCTACTCCTGAATGTTTAGAAGAAGAGGACGTACATGAAGACACAGAAGAAGATGAAGATCATATTTCTGAATGTAGGGATGACTTGACGGGAGAGGTGGGGAACAATTTGGCTGAAATGTTGAGGGACAGTCACATGGCGGACCAGGTGGTCGAAGACCCCGAGGATGAAAGAGAGGTCGCAAAGTTTGCGAAACTAATGGAAGACTCGACAAAACCACTGTATCACAACTGCGATCCTGAGCACACGCGTCTATCAGTCATGCTAGAACTTCTAAGGATCAAGGCAGCCCACAACTGTCCGAACGCAAGTCTCGATATAAGCGGGGGAGAAACCAAGACGATGACGAGGAAGAAGTGACAAGTGGTGCTCCTGCAAAGGTTGTATGGTACCTTCTAGTCCTCCCCCGTTTAAAGCGTTTATTCGGTAACAAGAAGGAGGCAAAGCTGCTGCGTTGGCACGAAGAGGGGCGAAGAAAGGACGGGGTGTTGAGACACCCAGCTGATGCTTGTCAGTGGAGGGCAATCGATGCCAAATACCCAGATTTTGGTAGTGATCTGAGGAATATCAGGTTTGGTATGAGTACGGACGGAATAAATCCATTCGGCAACATGAGCAGTAGACACAGCACATGGCCGGTTGTTCTTTGGAGCTATAACATTCCTCCATGGTTGTGCATGAAGCGGAAGTACATGCACCTATCTATTCTCATTCAAGGGCCAAAACAACCTGGAATGGATCTTAACGTGTATCAACAGCTACTAAAGGACGAACTAGCTACGCTATGGGAAGAAGGGGCTCAGGTCTAGGACGCGGACAAAGAAGAGTTCTTCACTCTGAAAGGCCTGTTGTTCACAACGGTGCAAGATTATCCCGCGTACGGGAACAACGCGTGTCAGTGCACCAAAGGATACGAAGCATGTGTTAAGTGCATGGAAGAAACCATAAGTGTTTTCTTAGAGGGCTCTAGAAAAATCGTGTTCATGGGCCACGGAAGGTGGCTGATCATGAATGACCCATGGAGAGAGGACGCGGAAAGGTTCGACGGAACAAAAGAAATCCGTCCAAAGCCTCGTGAGAAGACCGGACAAGAAATATATGATCTCTTGAATGAAATGGACGAAGTTGAGTTAGAAAAAGGAAAGAAACAACCGCCGGTAAAGGGCGTCTGGAAAAGAAAATCTGTTTTTTGGGAATTGCCTTACCGACATCACCTAGACACACGTCACAGCATTGATGTAATGCATGTCGAAAAAAATGTCTGCGACAGCTTGCTTGCTCTCTTGCTCAACATTCCGGACAAGACAAAAGATGGACCGAAGGCACGAGCAGACATGCAACACATTAATATAAGACATGAGCTGTGGGCAACTAGAGAAACGACCAAGATGGAAAAGAATGGTATCAGAGTCAAGACCAGCTGTCCCGCTACTTGCTACACTTTGAGTAGAGACGAGCTCCATAGCTTTTGCGAATGCTTCTATGGTGTCAAAGTTTCTTCGGGTTACTCGGCAAATATCCAAAAACTGGTTGACATGAAGACCCACCGACTGATTGGTATGAAGTCTCATGACTGCTATGTGATGATCACACAGGTACTGCCTGTTGTAATTAGAGGTATCATGGAGCCAGGTGTCCGCAAAACTATCACGGATCTTTGTAACTTCTTCAACACTATCTGTCAGAAGTCAATCATGGTGCAACACTGCCTGAAACTGAAGGCCGTGATCACTGTCATACTATGCGAACTTGAGATGTATTTCCCTCCAGCATTCTTCGATGTCATGGTACATCTCATGATCCATATCGTCTCGGAGATACTGGACCTTGGTCCCGTGTTTTTACACAACATGTACCCGTTTGAAAGGTACAATGGGGTTATCAAGCGCTACGTTCGTAACAGAGCCCATCCGGAAGGTAGCATCATCCAAGGCTATGCTACCGAAGAGGGCGTCGAGTTCTGCACGGACTACATGGTGATCAAAAACCTATAGGTGTTTCAGTTTCACGGCACACAGGCAGGCTCGACGGTAAAGGTTCGATCGGGCATAAAAATTTACATGTGTATCGATCGAAAAGTTCAAATGACTACAACAGAGCACATTTCATGGTGTTGCAACACTTGGTTGTGGTACGGCCTTATATTCAGATCCACATCAGACAGCTGCGCAAAGTGAATCCAAAAAAGGGCACAGTTGCGCACACGAAAGAGCATAACACAAAGTTCTCCGGGTGGCTAAAGGACTACTGGTATGAAAGGGAGCCAACAAATGGAGAAGAAGAAACCATCCGAATCTTGTAACAAGAACCCGATAGCAAAGTCGTGACGTGGTAATCGCATGATATCAATGGATACACATTCTATACCGAGGCTCAAGACCGGCGCAGTCTGTACCAGAACTGCGGTGTAACGCAGGAGTCTAGAACTACTCATCAGGGCAAGAAGTGTAGGTACTACGGTGTGATCGAAGAGATCTGGGAACTTGACTACACCGTGACCAAGATCCCCATGTTTCGTGTCAGATGGGCAAAAGACATCAGAATCGAAGATATGAACACCAGTACCATGGTTATACCTCCACCGATCCCTATGGAGTCACGACAAGTCAAATCAATCAGTCCCAAAGATGAGCCATGACTATTAGCCAAACAGCTCGCCCAAGTCTTCTACATAACAGACCCAAAGAATAAGAAGGGCGTTGTCATGAGGAAAGGAAAAAGGAGTATTGTCTCAATGGTGTAGTTGACGAAGAGGACTACGACCAATTCGATGATCCGGACACAGAAGAAGAAGATGTGGATGATCGAACGAGCAAAAGGCGCAAAGGTACTCAGGATGCGTGTCCCTACATAAGACGTAGTCACGCCGAAGGACTGACACATACCAGCAAGAAGATCAAAACTACTATTGAGAAGCGTGTCGAAGACGATGAAACCAGCCCACATCAGGCCACATCAGGCCGGAAAGGCCCAAGCGTCGTCAATGACTGAACCGACTGCGGGCACTGTCGGTCACTTATTCGTGTTTTCACTAACTCTCATTGATTCAAGTATGTGCTAATATCGAGTTACTTATCTATGGTCTTGGACGTAAAAGTTGGAGTTATTACTTGTAAGTGTATTTGTTATTCACCATGAAAATGAACATAAGAGTTCCAGAGATAGCATTGATTAATCTAATAGTTCCCGAGAGATTGGCAAAAGTAACCGTATCACTGCTCCATCTATACTTGATAAACAATTGCCTCAACTCAACTATCTCCTTAGCTAGCTACCCACAGGCCACAGGATAGCAGACAGAAGCAAGCAGCAAACAGCCAAACATGCGAGAAAAATGCCATACACACTACCACCAAGCAAAGCTATACAAGATACGTATATACAAACTGCTGATTTATGCCTCTCCTACAACTCTCTCTGATGCACACGGGGGTGCCCGATCTTTCGTCAGGAGGGGATAATCACGATTGTGGAGAACTCGACGTTGGCGACCCGGCTTCCAATCAGAACTGATCCAAACCCTGCGATCGCTACACCACGGCTCCGTTGGTTATCAACCACGCGCGAACACGGTTGACCTCACCAAGAAGGCTTATCCCTGCATGCGAATCGAGAACACAAGTAAGAACACAGTAGAAGCAATCTCACAAACGTAGAGGAATGTTTGATTACTTAAAGTGGGGTTCTACAAACTGATGAAATAAGCGAAACTGTGAAGGCAGAATAATCTAAGCAAAACCCCCCCTAAACAATGACGGCTATAGAGTATTTATACCTAGGGTTTCTGAGAGTTTCACCCTAAACCTGGGCTTAAGACCCGAAACGAAAACAAGGCCCGAAGTGGCCCAAAACGGTGTCGCAGCACCTGACAACTTATTCTGACAATTCCAATGTCTCTGTAATTATTCATAATGTGGCGTCAGATCCATTGGAAAGGTGTCGTCGTTATCTTTCCAATGCATATAAGAACTCTTCAATCGGACTCCGTATGAGAAAGTTATGCCCCATTTATGTAGGTGCTGTCTGCTGAAACCGAACCGAATTTGGAGTTGAAGTGGAGTCCAACTTGACTTGAGGTGACGCCTCATCCTCTTGTGGCTGGTCTAGTAGTGCTTCTCCCATGTTCCTAAGAATCAAAATATCACCATTAAGTAGCATCCCATCCTTAGCCACATAATTATGGATAGCAAGAAACGAACGCACCTCATGATTAAGTCGTCGGGCACGGGAACGGGTGATTGGTCCTTGGATGGTAGCATGGGAGATGTCCTCATCATCCTCCCCCGCTTGAATTGGAGTCGTCCTCGACTCAAGTTCATCTTCTTCTCCCAAGCTTCAAATCTAAAACGTTAAAAGTGGGACTAACCCCAAAACCTGCAGGCAACTCAAGCTTATATGCATTATCGTTAATCTTCCTAACTATCTTAAAAGGACCATCAGCTTGAGGCATCAATTTGGATTTTCTTAGTTCTGGAAATCTATCCTTCCTCAATTGTAACCAAACAAGATCACCTGGTTCAAAAGATAAATGTCGCCTACCCTGACTACCAGCAAGTTTATACTTTTCGGTCATCTTTTCAATGTTCTCTTTAGTTGTTGCATGAATTTTCAGAATAAAATCAGCACGTATTTTAGCATCCAAATGCACATGTTCAGAAGTAGGCAATGGCAAAAGATCAATGGGTGTACGTGGATTAAACCCATACACTACCTGAAAAGGGCTCACCTTGGTGGTAGAATGTACTGATTGATTATATGCAAACTCCACATGAGGTAAACAGTCTTCCCACATCTTTAAGTTTGTCTTCAAAACAGCCCGCAATATTGTGGATAAGGTACGATTAACAACCTCCGTTTGTCCATCGGTTTGTGGGTGGCATGTAGTAGAAAATAGCAACTTAGTCCCCAGCTTGCTCCATAAGCTCCTCCAAAAGTGGCTCAAGAACTTCACATCTCGATCGGAAACAATAGTGTTGGGAATCCCATGTAGGTGAATGATTTCCCTGAAAAATAAATCAGCAATATTGGTAGCATCATCACTCTTATGACAGGGTATAAAATGTGCCATTTTAGAAAATCGATCCACCACCACAAATATACTATCCCTCCCCCGCTTTGTCCTAGGTAATCCTAAGACAAAATCCATCGATATATCCTCCCAAGGAACACTAGGAATAGGAAGGAGCATATAAAGACCATAGGGGTTTAAGCGTGACTTAGCTTTGTTGCATGTAGTGCAGCGTGAAACATAGCGCTCAACATCCCTCCGCATCTTTGGCCAAAAGAAGTGTGTGGACAGCACGTCTTCTGTTTTCTTCACTCCAAAGTGTCCCATCAAACCACCTCCATGAGCTTCCTGTAAGAACAAAAGGCGAATGGAGCTAGCTGGGATGCATAGCTTGTTAGCACGATATAATAATCCTTCATTCATAACATACTTATTCCATGTTTGACCCTCTCTACAGTTTTCAAAAGCATCTTTAAAGTCCAAATCAGTAGCATATAACTATTTTATTGTCTCTAGGCCAAAAAAATTATGATCAAGTTGAGATAACATAGTAAATCGCCTAGATAAAGCATCAACAATGACATTGTCTTTACCCCATTTGTGCTTAATAATATATGGAAATGACTCTATAAACTCGACCCATTTTGTGTCGTTTATTTAATTTTGCTTGGCTTCTAATATGTTTCAAGGATTCATGATCAGAATGAATGACAAACTCCTTAGGCCAAAGATAATGTTGCCAAGTTTCTAACACCCAAACTAAAGCATATAACTTTTTATCATAAGTAGAGTAGTTCAAAGTTGGCCCATTCAATTTCTCACTAAAATAAGCAACGGGTTTACCTTCCTGTAACAGCACTCCTCCTATCCCAATACCACTGGCATCACATTCAAGCTCAAAAGTCTTACCAAAGTCAGGGAGTTGGAGTAGAGGGGCATGTGTAAGCTTCTCCTTAAGCATGTTAAAAGCTTGTTCTTGTGCTGGACCCCATTGGAAGGAAACTCCCTTCTTTGTTAACTCGTTCAGTGGGGCAGCGATGCCGGTAGAATCCTGCAAGTCCATGAAAGCTTCTCACCTGTGTGACAGTTTGAGGAGTCGGCCAGCTCTTGATGGCTTCAATTTTCGCTTCATCCACCTCAATACCCTGTGGAGTAACAACATAGCCAAGAAAAGAGACACGGTCCGTGCAAAAGGTACACTTCTCAAGATTACCAAACAAGCGTGCATCTCTCAATGCATTAAAAACAGCACGCAAATGGTTCAAGTGTTCATCATTAGACTTGCTATATATCAAGATATCATCAAAGTAGACCACCACAAATTTACCAATAAATACTCTTAAAACTTCATTCATAAGACGCATGAAAGTGCTAGGTGCATTAGTTAATCCAAAAGGCATGACTAACCACTCATATAAACCGAACTTAGTTTTAAAAGCTGTTTTCCATTCATCCCCCAATTTCATTCTAATTTGGTGGTACCCACTACGCAAGTCGATCTTTGTGAAGATGATAGAACCACTCAACTCATCAAGCATGTCGTCTAACCTAGGAATAGGATGACGATACCTTATTGTAATATTGTTAATGGCTCTACAGTCAACACACATACGCCAACTACCGTCTTTCTTAGGAACTAAAAGAACAGGAACAGCACATGGGCTAAGGCTCTCGCGCACATACCCACGGTCCAGAAGGTCTTGGACTTGGCGCTGAATTTCTTTAGTCTTCTCTGGATTTGTTCTATATGCAGCACGGTTTGGCAATGTTGCTCCCAGGATTAAGTCGATTTGATGCTCAATACCTCAAATAGGTGGCAGCCCCGGGGGTATCTCCTCTGGAAACACATCCTTATACTCCTGCAAAAGGTTAATGACAGCAGGAGGCAAAGAACTAGAAGTATCATCAAATGAAAACAACGCTTCCTTGCATATCAAAGCATAGAAAGGAGAAGCAAGCTCATTAATATCAATAAGATCACATTTGGTAGCAAGCATAACACCCCCCTTTAATTTAATTCCCTTGGACTTAGAGCTAGTTACTTTCTTCTCTTTCTTAGTTGGGAAAATGGTGTTAGCAACTTGCTGATTTTCAGATTGCAATGCACTCTCCTTCTTGCTATTTTCAGCACCCTCTTTCTCACATTGCATAATTTCAGTGGGTGTCATAGGAAGTAAAGTAATTTTCTTTCCCTTATGCATAAGTGTGTATTTATTACTTCGACCATGATGGGTGGCATCGGTGTCAAACTCCCATGGACATCCTAATAAAAGTGAGCATGCTTGCATAGATACCACATCAAAATCAGCAAAGTCATAGTATGTACCAATGAAAAAGTGCACTCTCGCAGATTGCGTTACCTTAACCTTACCGCTATTGTTGAACCACTGAATATGATATGGATGAGGATGTGGACGTGTGGTCAAGCCAAGTTTGTTGACCAAATCTGAGCTCACCAAGTTATTGCAGCTTCCTCCATCAATTATGACGTGAACGCGGCGATCCTTGACAATGAGGTACATTTGGAACAAGTTATGTCGTTGTAGCGTCTCCGCTTGGTCCACTTGAGTGCTCAACACGCGTTGTACAATTAATGCCTGATATTTCTCTGTGGCGGCAGTGCCTAGAATCTCCTCGCCGTCACTTCCCGTCTCATCGTCACCTATATGCTTAGCCCCAACGGCAGAATCATCCTCAACATCACTAGCACTAACATACCCACCGTCCTCTGTAGCAAGGAATGTCCGTCGCGGGCTTGGACAATCACTTATAAAGTGGCCCTTCCCTTTGCAGTTATGGCAGATAGTCCCGGGGGTGCGGCCTGTGGAAGCAACCGATGAAGAGCTCTTTACCGGGGCAGGGGAACCTGTTGATTTACTCTTCTCCTCTGGTGCTTGTGACGATGCCAGTGCTGCTGAATGCGCCCTAGACATGTAGGGGGCAGCAGACCATGCAGGAGGAGGTGGAGCTGACTTGACCGTTCCAGGCGTCGATCTTGTGTCGCCGAAGTTGCTCTTTGGCTTTTGCTGCCTGCCCTGCAATTCTTTTTCTGCCAACATAGCAAGCTGGAACAATCTATTGAGAGAATTATAATCCTTATAGTCAACTATGTCTTGTATCTCACGCCTTAATCCCCCAAAGAACCTTGCCATTTTATCCTCCTCATCCTCAACTACTTCACAATGCAACATTCCTATTTGTAGCTCTTGGTAGTACTCCTCAACAGATCTATTTCCTTGGTTTAAGCGTTGCAACTTTTTGCGCATTTCACGTTTATAGGTAGGAGGAACAAATCTACTATGCATAGCTCTCTTTAACCTATCCCATGTATCCGGTGCTAAACCAGCTTTTACTAATTCATTCCACCAAATGATAGCAAAATCAGTGAACTCACTAGTGGCTTATCTAACTCTATGAATTTCTGGAACTAGATGGGAGTTGAATTTTTGTTCGACTGTCATCTCCCAACCCAAATAAACTTCAGCATCATAGGAACCAGAAAAAGATGGTATGCTGAACTTAACCTTAGCTTAATGATCATGTCCAAGGCGAGGATTTGTGTCATTACCTCCCCTACCTTGTCGGCGTGGCTGTCGATGTTCTTGATGTGCCGCGTGAGGAGCGGGACGTCCTCCAGCTGGAAGTCCTGCTCTGGCGGCGGCTCGGTCATACTCATCCTCATCTTGATTAGTGCCATCCGCCTCGAGATCCTCCGATTCAGCTCTATCGGAAGGTAGCTGCTTCTCTAGGTTGTCCATCCTTGTGATGAGGTTGGTGATACTCCTCTCTATCCTCTCTAGTCGATGCTCGTTATCTTGGTTGCTCTTGCTAATATTTGCATTGATATCTCGCAGCAACTTTTGAAGCTCTAATTTAGATACACAATCATCTCCATCATCTTGATGTGTCGCTAGTGATCCTGTCATGGTTAGTGAAAACAAGGAACACACAATTGTGTAAAGTTCCTACGAACTACTAGGATGTGGAGTCCCTCTCACTCAAGCGTCTAATCACGCTCTTGCAAAGTTCTTTCCAACGTTGCAGGTGGTACAACAGGTGGCCTGTTTGTGATACCGTTGAAGACGTGAGTGTAGCGATTGGGCTGAAACTGTACTGATCAGAAGAGAGTGGAGCTTGGAAGGTCAATTTGGTAGCAAGGATTAGCAAAGTTCGACAACAGTTAGTAAAGCTAAATAATAATTCAAGGTACTTGTCTCAGTTGCTGGCCTAAACATGTTCGTAGAAACGAGTATAGGGCACAGAAGTATACCAAAGTACCAATGATATCAGAACAGCACCGAAAGGGTTTATTTTTTTCTTCTTTTTTTTTCTTCTCTTTTTTTCTTCTTTTTTTCTTCTTTTTTCTTCTTTTTTTTCTTTCACAAAACTGCTCAAAGAATCAGGCGAAAGGGGAAAAACAGACTATGTGGAAGTAAAACTTCTAGAACTCTATTTTCCAAGGCGAATTTGGCCTTGAAAATTTTGTCGAAACCGACGAGGTTGGTCGGAATCAGATGCAACTTTTTGTTCCGGTCATTTTGCCGGGTGGTAGAGCAACGGAGTTCGTATGACAAAGTTATGGCCGTTTTACCGAGGCACTATGAAATCGACTCCGACTAGGGTTCAGAGTTGTATTCGGATATCACGAACCCTAAGTAACGTCTCGCGACTAAGAACACAAGTCTAAACCAGCAACCTGACGTCAACTATGAATCAAAACTCAGCAATATGACACTGTGACAAAAATGCAACAGCTCGGAGCTCTCGGACAGTGAAGATGATACGCCCTAGAGGACTACAATTTTTTTGGCTATATCTGGAGTTCTGGGACGATGGCAAAACTAATTGGATACAATGATACCTGACGAGCAACTGAAGCTTTGATACCACTTGATGCGCACGGGGGTGCCCGATCTTCCGCCAGGAGGGGATAATCACGATTGTGGAGAACTCGACGTTGGCGACCCGGCTTCCAATCAGAACTGATCCGAACCCTGCGATCGCTACACCACGGCTCCGTTGGTTATCAACCACGCGCGAACACGGTTGACCTCACCAAGAAGGCTTATCCCTACATGCGAATCGAGAACACAAGCAAGAACACAGTAGAAGCAATCTCACAAACATAGAGGAATGTTTGATTACTTAAAGTGGGGTTCTACAAACTAATGAAATCAGTGAAACTGCGAAGGCAGAATAATCTAAGAAAAACCCCCCTAAAAAATGACAGCTATAGAGTATTTATACCTAGAGTTTCTGAGAGTTTCACCCTAAACCTGGGCTTAAGACCCGAAACGAAAACAAGGCCCAAAGTGGCCCAAAACAGTGTCGCAGCACTTGACAACTTATTCTGATAATTCCAATGTCTCTGTAATTATTCATAATGTGGCGTCAGATCCATTGGAAAGGTGTCATCGTTATCTTTCCAACGCATATAAGAACTCTTCAATCGGACTCCGTATGAGAAAGTTATGCCCCATTTATATAGGTGCTGTCTGCTGAAACCGAACCGAATTTGGAGTTGAAGTGGAGTCCAACTTGACTTGGGGTGACGCCTCATCCTCTCGTGGCTGTTCCAGTAGTGCTTCTCCCATGTTCCTAAGAATCAAAATATCACCATTAAGTAGCATCCCATCCTTAGCCACATAATTATGGATAGCAAGAAACGAACGCACCTCATGATTAAGTCGTCAGGCACAGGAACGGGTGATTGGTCCTTGGATGGTAGCATGGGAGATGTCCTCATCACTCTCCCTACACATCCATCCCTTCGACGTTCTCCTTGACCACGACGTGGCCTTAAAACCCTAGAGGATAAAATTCAACGCTGACGGGCAACGCCACAGGGCCCGTCAGTGGTTCTTCACTTCCACTAACAAGCAATGTCACAGTGCCTATCAGTGATTCTTCACTTCCACTGACGGGCAACAGAATGGGAGCCCATCAGTGGTGACCTTGGGACTTCCACTGACAAGCTCTTTTATACGTGCCCGTCAGTGGTGCCCCTATACTACATAAGCGGGGACTTGTCGAAATTTCGCAAAGTTCTCGCGTGTTCCTTTTAGAACCAGCCGCGATACGTGCCCTAGCGCCCCGCAGCCAGGCTGCCGCGCCGCCGCCGCCATCTCCGTCCGCGCCACCCCCGTCCGCGCCGCCCCCGTCCACACTGACCTCGACCTGCTGCACCGCCAGCGTCGTCCTCACCATCTGCCGCCGCCGCTTCCTCCCTTCGCCGGCGTCGCCAAACCAAGACCCTCCGCCTCTGCTCTTCCTCCTCCTCCTCGAAGCGAAGGAGCTCGGTTATCTCGTCCTCCTTGTCGACCCCGTGGCTCGGTAAGGATGACTTAGCTTGCATGGTAGGATATGGTTTGAAATTGCTGGGATCTGTGGTTAAAACCCGTGCCCATGTACGTGGAGTCAGGTGAGTGTCTCGGATGATCTGTTCAAGTTTATTGCTATTGGTTACCCCTCATATTTGTGGTGATTTCAGAATTGAATTGTTCTCCGGTGGCTAATTATCAATTCTGTCATGTGTAATGCAAGGTTGGATTTTTTTTAGTTTTTTACCAATAAAAGTTGATCTCGTTTGTGGTATGCATTTGTGCTCCTTTAGATATAGGACAGTGGTTTTGGAGGTTGGATGAAAGGGTAGAGGTCTGGTTATAGTTCATGGCTATTCTTTATATCAGATGATAGTACAAGGTTTGTGTTGTTGTTATCAGTCATTGTGGCAACCCTGATTGGAACTGTACGTCAGATCCGCATAGTTGAAGGTTTGAAGGTGTCTTGAAGAACTGGAGAGGCCTGCGATGCTCTGTTTGGATATTTCTTCCCCTTGTTTGATTTCTCGATGTGGGCAGTTTAATTTATGTTTGACAATGATTTGGATGTTCTCCAGCAATTGGGACTGTAAGGCTTGCTGGGAGATCTTTTTGCCACGACAATTGGAATTATGCAGAGTGCTAGGAGTTCTTTCTTCGTGATTATTTTTCTTCTCCAGCTTCTCCAACTTCGTACCAATTTGGATGACCTCTTCAAACCAGGGTTATCCTATCTCCCTTTCTGTCATGATTTGCATGTTCTTTGTGCTGAGCAACTCTCCAAAATATATAGAAAACATGGGTGTAGAATGGTAGTTGATAAGTTTACAAGAACAGTCTTATGTTGTCATGCTGCGTGAAAATCTATGTTTGACAATGATTTGGATTTATTCAAGGGTTTTCTACTCATGATAAGTGATCATCTCAGATTTCCATTTTGATGTGGTCTAGAAACAACTTATCTTTGCACAACCATATGTTGGCTTGGTGTTAAAGTCAAATCCATCCGTGTGGAGCATTATAATTCTCTTTGGTCTTGGATTGGAGTCACCTTTAATTTTTCTATGCACTCAGTTGTGTATTGTTCTTCTAGCAGTAAAATCCTATAGCCTGCAGATTTTTCACCTTGTAGGAAGTAAAGATTGCATGTACATGAGCTCTAAAAATGCAATAAAGGATCGCCAAAATTGATATACTCGAATTGCCTTGGAATCACATCTGGATTTGTCAGTCTATACATTGTTGTTGATAATCACACTCCTCTGGACTTGTTAGTCTACACATTGGTGGTTGATGATCACATTTAACTATTTTGCTGATCAGTTCTATGCACTCAGGTTTATTTGTGTGAGATAAATCATATCTCGGCATTTGCAGATTCTGAACTTTGGTGAAAAATATGGCTTTGTAGACCTCAGATTCCACCTAGTTTGCTGGCCCTCTTCACTTGTTTGTTTGCGCCCCCATATTTGTTTTCTGTGCTACGACCTTGTGTGCAAATGTTCCCTGTGATCGGTTGTGTGTTACAACACTGCCTTTGTAGTTACTTCATGGTATTCGTTTTTTAAGTTTCTTAATCGGAAATGGACTCGTCGCCAACCCGCGTAGATGATGACAGGGCAGCGCCCCTAGACGAGGCGGCCCCGATTGACGCCCCGCCCCGAACTGAGCAAACAGCCCTCGAGCCGGCCAGTGAACCTGCTGTCGAGCCAGAGAATGTACCTTCAGCACCTGCACCTCCCACGGTGCGAGATGAAGAGAGTGCATCTAGCTCTTCTGATGATTCTCGGTCTAGTGAGTCGGGATCGGAAGAAGAGGCGTCGCCCGAGCAAGCACCATCGAAGTCAAAGAGACGGTACAACCCTAGAGGAGGGAACCAGCTGACGAACAAGACATTCGTGGTCACTCGAGTCGGCGTAACAGGTGTTCCTACAAGTCCGGAGAAGGCTGTGAGGTCGTTCAGCAAAACCTGCGGGTGCATTGTCCGTGAGCATGTCAGGATCACATGCCGGAACTTCATGAAAATGACCGACGCCCAGAAAAGGTCATGTTCGACAAGCTGTGGGATAAGTACGCTATCCCAGAGGCTGACAAGGAAAGAGTGTGGAGGAAAGCCGACAGCATCATGTGTGCTGCGCTAAGGACATGGCGATATGAAGCAACGAAGCTGCTAGACGCCGATTTCGAAACTGCAGTTAAAACTAAATGGCCAAAGATAGAACTCGAACACTGGGAGGAGTTTGTTGCCGATAAGAAGAGTGACACATTCAAGGAGAAGAATCGCCGGGGGAAGGAGCTACGCACAAAGAACAAATTCCCCCACCACCTTGGCAGCCGAGGTGTTCTAGGGAAGAGACCAATATGGGCCAAAGAGGACGCCGCGCTGATAGCGGCTGGCAAACCGGTTCCTTTTGCCAATATCGAGCAGGAACGCGCCCAGATTTGGATGAGGGCGCACACAGTTTCCTACCCAGCTACTGGGTCACCAATTATCACGGACCCCGAGCTTCAGGCACTTTCCGAACGTTTGGTATAATCTAAACGTAATCTCTTCTTGAAATATACTATTGTGCTTCCATTACGCTAACGGCCCGTACCTTGTGCCGTTTCCCTTGCAGAGGCAGCTATCCCAGCAGCCTGAGAGCTCCCCGGACTCCGTCCAGAGTGAGAGGTGGGAAGACCATCTCTCGAAGGCTCTAGGAACGAGGGAGAAGACAGGGCGTGTCCGAGGGATCAGGAGTGGGGCTATATGGGACGAAGTCTTTCCTCAAGACCGCGAGGCTGCCCGTCAGAGGAGGAGAGGAAGGCAAACATCTCTTCTGCAAGAGATGATAAGGGCAGCCCAGGAGGCTGGCAAGCTGGCGGCGCAAGAATTTTTAGAGTCCAGAGGCTACGACACCTGCGATGCATCTCGTCCATCTGTGCATCCTCATGGACATCAGGGCTCCTATCCTGCTGGATGGAGTAGCTATGCCTCAGCCTCCGAAGTCGCCCCCGAGTCACCAAGTCCCGTCGAAGACATCACTGTAAGCTTCCTCGCCACCATGAATCACTTGTATGAGGGCTCTAATTCACAACATAGTGCGGATAACAATTGGTACATTTATTATGTAGGGGGCTACAAAATGCCACCTCACTATCCCTTTGCTCGGCGTGAAGAAAACGGTTGCACATGGCTTAGTATTCCCAACAGTAGAGGGCGCGACATGCCACAACGTTGCTATACCTTCCCACATGGCAAGGGTGCAGGTGGACCACGTCGTTGCCGAGTTCAGTGACGTCGCAGTACCTGTCACCCCTGAAGAGGATGTCATGAAGCTACGAGACTGGAAGGGGTACTACATCATGTGGCCGAAGAGCCAGATAACTATCCCCGGGGTGTCCTCTCCTAGTACGTCAACCATCCCCTCTCCATCAACTAGAGCCGGCCCGTCTCAGCTCGGCCTGTGTAGTACGCCGATTTAGTTCAATGATCGGGAAGACGATCTTGCCGGGCAACAACACACGACGATTCTTCCGTCCCAGGAGGAGGAGCAACCCAAGACGGACTCGCCGCCCCGTGAAAGGCGCTCCAAGCATCACCATGACCCGAAGGCAGCAGGAAAGAAGGTCTTATCTCCGAGCACGCTCAATGCCACAGTGGGCGAAGCGTTGACGGGAGGCAAGAGGGCCTCCTCTTCAAAGCCGGAGAGGAAAAGAAAAAGGGCACACAAACGGCGTGGCACCGCTGCGAAGGAGGCAAGCAAGGAAAGCAAGAGAAAAGCCTTATCCTTCCAGACATCTGCTGAAACTATCAAAAAGCCTCGACGAGTAGTGTACGAGGCAGGTGAGCCCTTGCTCCCAGATAATGAGGTGCAGAGGTTGCCCGCACAGATGAAACTTCTCCATGACACGATCATGACGAGGTCACGGAATCGGGATGATTATGAGCTACACTTTAAGGTCAAGGTGCCAAAAGATTACTGTTTTTTCCTGGACAGACAGCATGACACCTTCGACATCAATTTTGAAGATATCTTTAATTTGTTCAACCTCTTTCGACTCGACACCATGCTCGTCAGGCTGTGGGCGCTTCACCAAGCCCAAGAGTGTAGGCGTCTGCCCAACTGCGCTTTTGGAATAATCGATCCGGTTGTCATGAACGACTACTATGTACGAGAAGTGAAGCCGGTCTTAATAATTTTCCTCACTGAGTCATTAATATACCATAAGGACAAGGACTACGTACTCATGCCCTACAACCCCCCGTAAGTTATTTACTACCGTCCCTAGTTTGCTTTTCTTAAGCACGTATCCCCATCTGTTTATATTCATTCGTTACCTTTTACGCAGCGACCACTGGATCCTCATTGTCATCCACAAGCCTTCCAGAATGATATACTATTTTGATTCCCAAAGAAGTGCCAAGCGGGACTACTCAGAAATTAAGGAAGTTTTGGATACCGCCTTTTGGGAATACAACTTGCGACGGGGAGGAGCAGAAAGCAAGAGCAAGAAGCTGATCCACAAATTCAACTTCCCTTGCAAGCAACAACCGGAAGGTAGCGTGACATGTGGGTACTACGTCTGCGCTCATATAGACGTATTTGTCATATCCCACAACCCGCAATGGAACCAGGATCAATTCAATAATTTCATACATGACCTGGCCGATGATAAGTACGACTGGAGGAAGGACTTTGCTCGCATCCAGAAGACCTTCGCGTACATCATCAATAACGAAGTCATTCGGTCAAGTGGTGATTTCTACGCGGGACTCCAATTACCCGCTTACCGCCGCACTGGAAGTACTAGCCAAGCGTCATAGACGTAGATTAGTAGGGCTAGTGAGAATAAACATAGTTAAATTCATTTGTTTGTCGTTTTAATTCATTGTAAATTAGCCTGAATGTACTTAATATTTGTGATATTAATTGCTATATATGCTTAATATTTGTGATACTAAATGTTATATTTGTTTTTTTAAAATGTGATATTAAATTCATTTGTTGCATATGCTTCATATTGCCTTTCTAGAAACGTTTAAAAAAATGTATGATAATACTTCCATTGACGGGCACCAACCACTTACCCGTCAGTGGAAAGAGTAACCGCTGACGGGCGGCAATCCAAAGCCCGTCAGTGGAAGTTCTCTCAGCATGCCGTCCGGGCAGCGCTGGAAGGCTTTTCACTGACGGGCAGATTCCACCCGTCAGTAAAAACATGTATCCACCCGTCAGTGGAAGTGATACTTACACTAACAGGAGCTTACTGACGGGCGCGATCACTTCCACTGACAGGAGCTTACTGACGGGCGCATGACCCGTCAGCGATTGCCTTTTTGCGCCGGTCAATGGTGGTGCTTCCTGAGGTAGTGTCTAGGTATCCAGGGAATTGTACACGGGTACCATCTCGTATATGGTATAGTGTATTACTCATCATCAAGTACATTAACAGAAAGAGGGTTCATTATATTAATGGTCGGATATTTTTCTTTCTTTTTAAGAATTTCTAACGTGTCTATCTTTTTTCTGGTTAACCCCTCGTATACTTTTAATATATATGGTTATCTCCAAACAGTAGAGAAGACAATTTTTTCATATGTCCATCCATGTTATCTAGAGATGGCAATAAAAATACATAGTATAATAGTATATAAGGTTGTCTTTCCCTAAACTTAATATTTGTATCTCTTGTATCCCTAATTTTAAGGGTATTATTCTTTTCTTAGCTAAGGAAAAATAAATTTTTTCTCTCTTCACTCTCTTTCCTTTATATCAACAAAAATCCTGTGTAGCATAAATAAGAAAAGACTGACATCATGCAATTAGAAATGGTCTAATATAAGCTCCTGAGCTACTCTATTATATCTCATACCTACTCTATTATGTCTCTCTTTGTTTATACCATCACCTTTGGCAGCAGTCCATCAGTCAATTTTGGGAGCATTAGGTCTTCACCAATGGTTACGTTTTAACAATACTGAAATGGATGACATCCCCCAAGAAAAAACAATTCCACCAAAAAAAATACAAATACTATGAAACGAATGAACGCTCAGAAAATAAATAATACATTTTTAGAAAATATAAAAAAAATATTTTTACAAAAATTGTACATTTTTAATATAGAATTTTAGTGAAAAATGTACAACTGTGATCACCTGTTTTTGAAGAAAAGAAATAGATGACCTCTAAACAGCAGGGCCGAAAATATTTTGCCTAGCTCCGAAGTGAAGATCAAGATGAATTGCGAATGAATGAAAGCTGGCTGTGGTCAACGGACGACTGGCGGAGATTAGTTAATGATGAGGGCAGACCCCTAGCTAGCAGCCACCCTGACACGGACAGGTTAGCGCCGTGCCCGCGGGTGGTGATGGCATCGCACATGTACACTCTGCGGCCGCGGGTTCTCCGAACTGAATTTACTAGATGACGCGCGGTGATTCCCTGAATTCTGCTTCTAGGTCGATCGTGTTTACATGCATCAGGCCACGCGTGCTAGCTCTCAGTTGTTTTTGGTCACTGTAACGCTTCTGCGCAAGAGCTACTGACCTGTCGTCCTCGCCGTGCCAGTGACCGACCACACACGCTCCATTCCGCGGATATACAGAATTGTAGACTGCATGCACGTACGCGAATTCTCTGAATTTACTGACGCGGATTCTCTGAATTGTGCGCACTGTAACGTTGTTTTCCTCACTGGGGCGTTCTAGCAGCGAGAGTTGGTTCCCGTTAGGCTGTGGCTGGGACCTGTGAATCTGTGATGGAACGGAACGCGAGTTGAGACTCGAGCGGATACGCGGTTTCACCAGGAAACTGGGCCAGCGGTTTGTTTCCTTACGTCTAGCTGCGCTGCCCCCGGCACGTCCTATGGTCCTATTTGTTTGGGCTTTTATTTGATTTGTGGACTTTGGTTTAAAAACAAAAAAACACATATTTATGTGCCCAAACAAACGGGACCTATATATACGCGCGCGCCCTCTATTGATCTCCTTGTCTCGACATTTACTTCCACGCCGTTCTTGATTTGACACGGGACCGACCAGGAGATCAAACTCGCGATCGGCGACGGCCGACCGGCCGACGGCGTGAGATGACTCTGAGCTCGCCGGGGGTCGACAGGTCGCCGAAGCCGAAGCTCCTCGACCCCATGGATGATGACGCCGCCACGCACCTCAGCTTCAACACCTGGGAGGCACACGCGGCCTACGCCCTCACTCCTCCGGACATCGCCGCGCCGGCGCCGACCTCGCCCGTCCGCCTCGAGGCCATCGCCGACGACGAGACGGCGGTCTGCTCCACGAGCGACGACCACCGGCGCGATGTGCTGGAGGACGAGGCCGCGATCAAGGTGCAGAAGCTGTTCAAAGGCCACCGGACGCGGCGGAGCCTGGCCGACTGCGCCATCGTGGTGGAGGAGCTGTGGTGGAAGCTCTGCGACTCGGCGTCCCTGGACCGCAAGTCCGTTTCCTTCTTCCGGCCGGAGGAGGAGCCGGAGACGGCCGCGTCCCGGTGGGTCAGGGCCGGCAAACGGGTTGCCAGGGTCGGCAAGGGCCTCTCCAAGGACGACAAGGCACAGAAACTAGCACTCCGCCATTGGCTCGAAGCGGTAATCAATCTCTTCTCTAGCTAGCTGCTTGCAATTGTTAATCAATCTTGAGAGTTCATTAGTTCCCTTGCATTGCTTCGATCTAATTAATCTCTGCACGTCTGATTCTCTTAATTGTTTCCAGATCGACCCGCGCCATCGCTACGGGCACAACCTGCATCTCTACTACGACATCTGGCTCCGAAGCTCCAGCACAGAGCCATTCTTCTACTGGTAATTAAGCACCAGGGCTACCAATACCATTGATGTGCTGTCTGGAACGGAACAACTGCATCTGCATATACTAGTGTTACTGAGAATTACTACTAATCTTTCGGTTTTTGATGTTATCACGTCAGGTTGGATATTGGAGCCGGCAGGGACATACATCACCCAAACTGCCCGAGAAGCAATCTCCATTCACAAATGATCATGTACCTCGGAATGGTGCGTATTGAATTTGTTTCTTAATTTTCCTCTCCGAAGAAACGGCGGCCGGGCTGTGAAATTGGTGTATTCATATGTCTGGAAATTGGTATGTTACAGAACGAGAGGGCTGCTTATGAAGTAGCCGTACAAGACGGGAGGTTGATGTACAGACAGAGTGGGGTTCTTGTCAACACCACTGGAGAGTCCAAATGGATATTTGTGTTGAGCACAACCAGGTCACTCTACGTGGGTCAGGTACATATCTCTATCACTTATCACTGTCTCGCGCTAATCTTCTTTAAATCTGCATGTTTGATATGACCCTGTGATCGATCATTCCTAATGTTTTTTCTTGTTGGATCTGTGATGAGCAGAAGAAGAAGGGTCAATTCCAGCATTCGAGTTTCCTAGCTGGTGGAGCTACTTCAGCGGCTGGGAGGCTGGTTGCCAAACAAGGTGTTCTTCAGGCCATCTGGCCGTACAGCGGCCATTACCTCCCGACCGAAGAGAACTTCAACGAGTTCATCGCCTTTCTCCAGGAGAACGATGTCGATCTCACCAACGTTAAGGTAACCTTGATTACTTCTTTATCGATCACATTCTGTACGTAGCTTGGTGTGTGAATTGTACTTGACCATTTCTTGTAGTATTTTGGTCTCATAATTCGATACATGCGTTGAATCTTCAGAGATGTTCGGTCGACGACGACGTGTACCCGTCGCTCGAGAAGACGACCACGTCGTCGTCACAAGAAGCTGGAGCCGAGATGCCCCCGGAGACGCCCAAGCGGTCGCTGAAGTGGGTGAGCGGCACCGGCGCGCGCATCGGCTGCGTCCGGGACTACCCGGCGGAGCTCCAGAGCAAGGCGCTCGAACAGGTGAACCTGTCGCCGAAGGTGGCGTCGCAGGCGAGCAAGCAGATGATGCCGATCCCGTCCCCGCGGCTGAGCGCGCGGATAAGGCTGTCGCCGCGGGTGCAGTACATGGGCATTATCATGATGCCCAGCCCCAGCGTTCGGCCGCCAAAGAAGCAATGCCTCGGCATCCGGGCGCCCACGGTACACCTCACGCTCCCCAACCACAAGGCCAAGTGAATATGACCTCACGTCGTCATCTCACAAGAAGCGAAACGTACAATTTTGTCGTAGCTAGGAAGGAAATTTTTCTTATTATTTTTTCGTTCATTTGATCGTTCCTTTTAAAAAGTTGCAAACCGGAGAGCTGTCATTTTCAGAGGTTTTTTGGTCATCTGATCGATGTAGCGCCATTGACTCGTTAGTTTGACCCTCCAAGTTAACTGCACCACGAACCTTCCTGCCTGCAAGAATGTAAAGAACGACATGTATGTAGGGTCTGAACAGGGTGTGTCGGAGTGCCTGTTGCATGTGTTGCGACCCTTGGTTCAGTGCTATTCTGTTTTTGAGCCAATAAACCTCTCTGCCTCACTCTCTCTCTCACACCAATTCCGTGATGTATCCTCGTCGTATCATGCTAAACCGTGTCCCATGTGTCTCCTTTGTGTCCTTAATTACCTGCGACCATCGAGTGTTTGCGAAAGCTCAGGTTAATTTGACCAACCATCCATCCATGACAGACAGAGATCGACGTTACCACAGCAGAACTTTTTGAGATGTGAATGAAATAGCACAGCAGGCTCTAGCTTTTGGTCTTCCGTGCCAGTGGCAAGTCTCAAGGCAGGTAAAAAAGAAAAATAACTCCCCATACATAATTTCAAGAATCACATAACCTGTTACGCAATCATCATTCATATTAGAACATAAAATTTTTTTAACTTTCTCATCTTATCATATGCTATCACAAGCTCCTGCTTCTTCTACCGCTGTAGCAAACACCACGATTGCATCTAGTTGATACACAAGAAGATAACTTTCAGTGAATTATAGATTTTTTTAATAAAAATAATATAATTTTGGCATAGCCAAATCAGCCAACATAAAACACTAGCTAGCTCTCACAAGAATTTGGGCCTGCGAGGCCCCCCAAACATACCAGGTACTCTACGGAGTGGAGGAGACTAAAAGAAATCTAAGTTGACCGCTAATCTAAATGAGGAAATTGGCAATCAAAGAAGAGATATGGATGGTCTCTTCCTCATTACTAAAGCAACATTATTTATTGTCTTGCCAATTCATTTCAGCCCAATTGTTTTTTGTTAGAGTAACCACTCTACAAAGATACCACATGAATATTTAATCCTAAGAGGGATTTTCAGATGCCATAGGTGTTTCGGAAGTGAGAATTGTCAAAAAATTTGTACATAGGCTGATCCAAAAACTGTTCAATCGAATACAGGTTTCATCAAAAGATTTTCTGCTCCGAAACAAAAGTAACACTCAATACCTGCTGAACTAGCTCATTTTGGGCATGTAATTTGGGCCCGATAATGGCTCTCTTAAAGGAGATATTCAGGGGCACCTTGCTCACCATCTCAGCAATAGCAGCATGCTTTTTGCGAGTAATATTACATAGAAAGGGTATTGTGTAGAAAGGTTGACCATCAAGCGAAATGTCGTCCTAGACTCAAAACTCTGATCCACATTTAGGCAGGAAGGTGCCAAACTGGGTCAAAAGGTGTTTGACCTTCAATAATCCATTCCAAATGGGATAATCCTCGGCTTTTGCCTTCCACCTATGACAAATAGTTGTCTTTTAGATACTTATTCCTAAGAAGTTCTTGCCACACCATATTCTCATTTAGAATCTTAAAAATCCACTTCCTCAGCAAATACTTATTCTCCCATATGCCTAGACTACCCTTATCTCTCGCCCTACACAAAATGTTCTACTTTGCAAGTCTATTTTTTTTGTTTGGGGTTGTCATTTTGCTAAAAGAATCTAAATTGATAGTAGTCTAACCACATACATACCCCATTGGATACCTCAAAAAAAGAAAACATGAACATAGTCAAGCTGCGTATTACCCAATTAATGAGAAGCCTGTCACTAGAAGACATGTATTGACTATCCAGCTATTAAGCATTTTCTCAAATCTATCATCTACCCTTTCTAATTATTATTTCTTAGTTTTTGATAATGAATTGAAATGTCAAGATATCGAAAGGAAAAGGACCTCTCATCACACCCAAATATTGGATGTACCGGTTCCAATACTCCTTGGCCTTGCCAAAATACAAGATTTAATTCTTATGAAAATTAATTTTTAAACTAGAAAGTTGTTCGAAGACATAGAATTATAATTTCATTTTTTTTCTTGTCCGATGCCATGATTCATGAAAAATGTAGTATCATTGGTATACTAGAAGATGGATGAGCCATCATCAACTGCGGAGCGACACATTTGATGTTTTCATATTTCTTAGCCCTCGTAAAGAATATGGCCACCATGAAAACCACGACATTAAGACTAGAAAAAAGAAAGAAAGAAAAAATTAAGAGATGCTCATAGTTATAGAGATGCGTGCTCTTTGTCAACTGGAACAGTAAAAAATTTTAAGATGTGCACTCGGCAAGTGAAAGAATAGAAATACAAATGTAAATTATTTGCTACATCTTGCTCTGTATTATGCATTTCATCGTTAAAAGTGGGCGTTGGATGAAAGTGCTCAAAACATGAGCGAAGCGCTGAAAATAGATAATTCAGCAGTACCAAGAGAAAGAATATTCAGCAGCACTTTTTTTTTAAGGAAGTAGCTGCATTCTTCTGCTTTTATGTTGGTTCCAGTTTGTCACAGCCATTCCACATGAAGAGTATGTATGTATCTTCTTTAGTGCTCCTTCAAGAAATTCCTCACTTCTGGCATCATCTCCTTTGCAACCTTCTGAATCGCTGTTACTGAGATTAGTCTTTAAATCATGCAGGTAAAGATATTATTATACCCATTTTTGTTTCCTGTCTACGGTGCTATTCCGTCTATTCATCTGTCTATACACTGTTGACGTATGATTCTATTTGTCATGGAACCAATTATTGTCGTATTGCTGATATATCCTATACTATTCAAATCAAATTTATGGTTTAGCTGCCCTTATATGTCAATGCTTTTTATCTTTATCTACTACTTCCTCTCTTTTATTATATGTGTTCTCTGCCCACTGGACGTTCAAACCAAAGAAGCACTAATTCTAAGAGAAAATAAATAAGAAATAACTATGCATGCCTCTATTAAAAAACATAATATAATTATTTAATTATTTTTAAAGAAATTTAATAAGGTATAAAGTAAAATTAACACAATAACAATACTCTTGATTTAACCAATAGACAAACATTGTGAATGAAGTATCCTAAAAATTAAGGACACGTACAGTAAAATAAATAGACTACTGCGTAGGCTTTTTCCGTGCTGGTGATTAATCACCGAATCCTACAAGAATTAGTACTACTATGCCAGCTCGCAACTTACCGTTGTGTTTCCACTCTTATTATGTAGTCCGTGTACTATTAATTTCAAAACAAATCTTCTTTGCTTTGAATAGAAAAATTATATATTGCTGAGCACTGTCTCCGCTTTACCCACAAGCGTATGGGATAAATTATAGTGTAGTTTTTGATGAAAAAAAGTATTAAATCATCGAAATAATTACTTGATCAAATCTGAAATTTCACTTAAAAATAATTAAAAGTAAATGTTGAGATGCACAACTATCTTTTTCGAATAGTTGTGAACTCAGGGATGTAATAGATAATTAAAATATACAATTACTTGAACTAAGAAACTAAAATATTTTTGAAATAAATAAAAATAGAAAAATAACAAATGCTAAAAGCACTAGGAAAGGTGTTGTAATGGCTAAAATTGAGATATGAGGCCTATAGGTTCGCTAGTAGCAATTCTCAAGCAACTAATATTGATTAAGAAACATAAAAGTACCAACTATAAATTTGCAAGAAATAAACGAAAGGCTAATATTGCTAGCAATAGATAGCAATTAAACTGCCATTTGTCCAACCACCAATTTGAGGCCTACATTAAGACATGAGTCGGAACAATATTAATAGTTTTGCTAACAAAATACGCAAGAGGATCACACGGTTGACTACTCTAACCCATCCCCAGTGCTTAAGGCAAATGCATCACTAAGTGCGTTACTTGGCCAACTCAAACAACACAATTAAATACAACCATTAAAACCATAACATGCAATAGATTAATCCGAAGTAAAGAATTTATTATGTCAAAGATGAATGGTAATCATAGTAACATAATGATGACAACAAAGATGAATGACCATCACAATAATAATTAAAATGCTATATAGCTACCATTATGCACCTCGTAGTCTCGATGGGACTACTCGAACATCAAGCAAAACATCAAGAATAAATAGTAGATTAAATCAATAACTCGACAAATCAATCAATAGGTTATGGTGGAGATGGAAAACTACAAATACCAGCGATGGTCTTTCTTCTATATTCCTCCTTGACACCCCTCCTCTCTCGCATCACGAAACATTATGTATAAATAGAAAAACTCATGCGGGAGGTCTTCTCTGAGCGAAACGGATTTACTCGCGATAGGGTGGCAACGGCAAAGCACTAGGGGGCCCACATTGCACCGGGCGGCACAAGGTGTCGCTGCCTCCTGCCGCGTCTCTTGGTGGTGACCCCGCTGGCTGCCTCCTTTTGTACAAAGTATTCTCCTTTCGAAACATTCTCGAAAATGCTAAATTTTTCTAATTTTTATAATATTTTTTCTATATACATAAGAGAGAAAATCTGATGGTCTACCAATTTATCAAATAATAAAATATATAAATTAAAATATATAATAAAAATAGTATGAAGGACATTATTAAACTCAAAAAATATAATATCATTTTTCATGTATCACTCGCACGATATTCTGCCTGACACTCCGATCATGTGTCGTGTATTGATACTTTTTGCCTTTGCTTATTAAGAAACGTGATATTTTTATGTTGCTGACTGACAACCTACTTTAGTTAATAGAACATGTTATGTTCCACCATTATGGCTCTCCATTGTGTGCCAGCGCCAATACCAATGCTTTTTTTAACATTATGTTGCTATTTATTTTCTTGTAATAAATTACTGGTATTCTACTCACTTCATTACTCCCTCCGTCTCATAATATAGGCATATTTTGATTAATTAAGATCAAATTTTTATCAACG
>JAGXJF010001158.1:0-44327 GCA_019208055.1 Stipa capillata
AACTTGATCTTCTGCTTCCTTGATCAAATCCGGTCCAAGAACTTGCCTTTCTCCAGTTTCAAACCAATTGAGCGGAGTTCGGCACTTGCGTCCATAAAGAACTTCGAAAGGAGCCATACCTAGGCTGGATTGGAAACTATTGTTATAGGAGAACTCTGCAAATGGAAGACACCTTTCCCATTTTGCTCCAAAGGATATGACACAAGCTCTAAGCATGTCTTCGAGGATTTGGTTAACCCTTTCGGTTTGTCCACCGGTTTGAGGATGATAAGCTGTACTAAATGAGAGATGAGTTCCCATAGCAGCTTGAAGACTTTCCCAAAATCTGGAGGTGAACAAACTACCACGGTCGGAGATTATCCGCTTAGGGATCCCGTGGAGAGATACAATACGAGATATATAGAGATCAGCCAACTGGCTAGCTGAGATCTTCTCTCAGACAGGAAGAAAATGTGCTACTTTGGACAGACGATCGATGATTACCCAAATAGCATCATTTCCTTTCTGAGTTCTCGGAAGACCGGTGATAAAATCCATACCGATCTCATCCCACTTCCACTCAGGGATAGGCAGAGGTTGGAGTGTGCCTGCGGATTTTGGTGTTCCGCCTTAACACGACGACACACATCACATTCAGAGATGAACTGAGCGATTTCCCTTTTCATTCGGGTCCACCAGAATCTCTGCTTCAGATCTCGGTACATCTTTGTACTACCCGGATGAATAGACAGGGGAGAATCATGAGCTTCACGAAGAATAGAATCTCGAAGATCTTTATTCTTCGGCACCACAAGACGATTGCCAAATCGAACAACGCCCTGATCATCGATTGAAAAACATTTAGCAACCCCACTAGCAATATTTTCCTTGATCTTGCAGACACCTTTGTCTGGCTTTTGGGCAGCTTTGATTTGGTCTTCCAAAGAGGATTGGATATCAAGGTTATGTAAGGAGCCAAAGGGAACGACTTCGAGATTAAGCCGCGCGAATCCTCATGGAGAAGCGGCTGATGTTCCTGAATCCTTAGATTATTGCAGTAGGTTTTCCGGCTAAGTGCATCCGCAATGACATTAGCCTTACCAGGTTGGTAATGGAGACCTACGTCACAATCTTTGATCAATTCCAGCCATCTTCATTGCCGAAGGTTCAGATCG
Organism: Stipa capillata; assembly: GCA_019208055.1. Taxonomy (NCBI): domain Eukaryota; kingdom Viridiplantae; phylum Streptophyta; class Magnoliopsida; order Poales; family Poaceae; genus Stipa; species Stipa capillata. Next base: position 1,155 of record JAGXJF010001158.1, read on the forward strand.
GGCTGGGTGAACAGATATTTCAAACTTTGGTGGTCAGAGTACAACTCACAGCGATTACCGATGAGGTAATGCCGCCAAATCTTCAAGGCATGAACCACCGCAGCGAGTTCTAGGTCGTGGGTTGGGTAATTGAACTCATGTGGCCTTAACTGGCAAGAAGCGTAAGCTACCACATGTCCTTCTTGCATCAACACACAACCGAGACCCAGGCGAGAAGCATCATAGAAGATGTCAAAGTTTTTGTGGATATCTGGGAGAACAAGAACAGGAGCGGAGGTTAATCTGCACTTCAGCTCTTGGAAACTTGCTTCACATCTTTCAGACCATTCAAACTTCTTCTCTTTCTTAAGGAGTTCGGTCAACGGTTTGGCAAGCTTGGAGAAGTCCTTGATAAAACGACGGTAATAACCAGCTAGACCAAGAAAACTCTGTACTTGAGTGACCGATTTGGGTTGCTCCCAATTGAGAACAGCTTTGACTTTAGTAGGATCCACGGCAACACCTTTCGCCGAAAGCACGTGGCCTAGAAAAGCGACTTCTTCGAGCCAAAATTCACACTTAGTGAATTTTGCATAAAGCTGATGTTCACGAAGTTTGCCCAAGACAAGATGTAGATGCTGGGCATGATCTTCTTTGGTCTTGGAATAAATCAGGATGTCATCAATGAAGATGATTACAAAACGATCCAGATATTCCATGAAGATGGAATTCATCAACCTCATGAAGGTGGCAGGAGCATTGGTTAGCCCAAAAGACATCACGGTATACTCGTACAGCCCGTAGCGAGTTGAGAAAGCTGTTTTTGGAATGTCTTCGGGTCGGATCTTGATTTGATGGTAACCCAACCTCAAATCGATTTTAGAAAAGACTGTAGCTCCGGTTAACTGATCGAAAAGATCATCGATGCGAGGGAGAGGATATTTGTTTTTGATCGTCACCTCGTTAAGAGGCCGATAGTCAACACACATCCGGAGGGTCTTATCTTTCTTTTCCACAAAAAGAGCTGAACACCCCCAAGGGGAGGAACTGGGTCGAATAAAACATTTTTCTTCTAACTCCTGAAGCTGTTCCTTCAGCTCGATTAACTCATCATGCGTCATCCGATAGGGATGCCGGTAGATGGGAGCGGTTCCAGGCATCAGTTCGATAATGAACTCAATCTCGCGATCAGGCGGCAGACCTGGTAGCTCATCAGGGAAGACATCTAGGAAATTGCAGACCACTGGGACATTAGGAAGATCAGGAAGAGGCTTGCCTTCCAGAGCACAGAGGTGGTGGTTGACGGATCCTAGATCACAAAGAACAGATTGACCAGACGGATGGAAGAGAGTTACGGTATTGGTTGCACAATCAATTATGGCTTGATGCGCGGTCAACCAATCCATACCCAGGATGATATCGATATCGGTGGAGGCCAAAACAATTAAGATGGCATGGAACTCGAGATTTGCGATTCTGACGCAAACTTCACGACATTCTTGGGATGTTCTCATCACCGAACCCGGTGCAAGGATAGACAATGGGATCGACATACTCTCGAAAGGAATATTGTGCTTCTCAGCAAAACCCTTAGCTATAAAAGAATGAGAAGCTCCCGAATCGAAAAGGACGGATGCGGGAGTAGCATGGACAAGAAGCGTACCCAAGACGACGTCAGGCGCTTCCTGAGCTTCTTCGGCGACCACGTGATTCACGCGACCGCGACCGGCTGGTTGAGGCTTCGGGTTTGCCTTCTTAAACTAAACATTGCCTCGAGCTTGACCCTGTCCTGGATTAGGGCGAGGTGCAGGATTCTGATTCCGTGGACATTCACGAGCATAGTGACCAGGCTGGCCACACACAAATCAGACTCCAGGGGGCGGCCTTGGAGCAGAATTAGACGACTGTCCTCCAACTGGTCTTGCTTGAAAACCTTGCTGAGGAGGACGAGGAGCAAAGCCTGATGGTCTTGCAGAAGGAGTAGCGCGATTGAACGCACTAGCTGGGATCCAAATTCTTCTCTTCTGGGAGCTGGAGCTCGATGGTTTGGCAGCATCACGAGCGTGCTTGCGTGATTCTTCAAGTGTCTGCCTGCCGTGTTCCATCTTGATGGCCTTGTTCATCAGGGTCTGGAAGTTTGCGAAATCGAACGGAAGCAGTTCATAGCAAATCTCCGGATTCAGACCTTTGCGGAACTTCTCCTGCTTGTCCACATCGGTGGCAACGTCATTTGGAGCATAACGAGCCAAATGGTTTAAACTGGCGGAGATACTCAGTTACACTGTTCCGTCCTTGCTTGAGGTTGCGAAACTCTTCCTTCTTGACTTCCATGGTTCCATCTGGGATATGGGCTCCGCGGAAAGCAGCACGAAACTCAGACCAGGTAATCTCATGATCCTTCCCTTGCATGGAGCGGAAACTTTCCCACCAGGCGGCTGCGGCACCTTCAAGCTGGAAGGCCGCGAAGTTCACTCGATCTGTCGAGGCAACACGCGCTATCTCCTACTTGCGCTCGATGGTGCGAATCCAGTCGTCGGCATCCAAAGGATCTTCAGAGCGACCGAACACAGGAGACTGAGTTCGAAGGAAATCAGAGATTCCAACGCGATCATCCGTCTGGCAGCTGGTGTTCCTAACAAGGTGCTCCAACAGTATGGTTTGTTCCATGCGATTACGCTCAATCTGCATCAAGACTTCAGCCATAGTCAGCGGTGGAGGGGGAACATCACCGGTGTTACCGGCACCATGATCTGCTGGGCGCTGATTGTCAGCCATCCTGAAGCAAGGAAGAGAGGTTACTTCCCAACTCAGGATCGAAACATAAAGGAGGCTGACGATGGAATGTATTAAGGAAACTAAACAGTGTGAAGAAGGATAAATGCTAAATATGTCACATATGGTAGTACAAAAGCCACGAAGCTAAAATACATTCCATAGCAACACAGATAGACATCTGGTACGTAATATACATGACCGTTAATATTACAAGCCCACGGCTAGAACATGTACACGATCATGATACAATACCACACTCACACTTTAAGGTTTAGTTCCGATACATGATTCATCTACAACCTTAGATGGTTATAGACTTAGGAAAGGAACCATACACTGCTCTAGGGGGTAAGCTATTACATGGATATAGTTTCAGCTCAGGGTACAAAAAGGGGCCAAAAGAGCTGACTACAACCATGGGTCGTACACACGAGCATGGAGATCACGGAGAGTAGTCGGGCGAGTCGTGGTGCAGAAAGTAGTATATCGCTGCTTCAGGCGGAATCGGCTTCGGTTCTTGGAAATTGCGAGGCACCTCACCAGGAAGTGGCTCAAGCCGATGACGAGAAATTCCAGGTATCTCCATAGCTACACGATGACGAGAAGTGTAGCGAGGTCCCGGAACTGGAGCAAAGTTGCATGGAGATGGCCTATTGGCAGCATACGGCCCAGTAAACTCTCCACGAGCTGACATTAAGTCTCTTGGAGCTTGGTTGGCATCCATGTGCTCGTTGATGAATTCAAGGGCATGGCACAAACGATGAAGATAGCAGTCACGATCGTAGGCGGCTGCTCGATAAAGACGGTGTGTAATGTTGAGCATTGGGGCCAATTCAACGACCGTGGGATCAGGGTGCATTATAAAATCTTGCCAACATATTGGGGTATTGGGATTTTCTTGCCCCACATGATAAGAAAAAGGGGAATCCATAAGCTGCGCTGCATAGTGGTAACGAAGAAAATTTATGGCATTAAGAGCAACTGTTTGGACAGCTCCTTCATAAGAACCATCACGACCCTCAAAGATGGTAGGATTTCCTGGTAGCATAGAAGGCAACTGCAGCGGTTCCGAAGGGTGTGGTCGGATGAAGACAGAAGCAACATAATCACTCAATCCAAACTGACGGTTGCGGCGATAGATAGCATACTGTAGCGACCAAATTTTAAGACAAGGGATCGTCAAGGATTGTCGTGCATAAATTGGTTTCTTCTCATCTTATGCATGCATTTAGGCTGATAAGATACAACTCCGATTAAAAACCCTAACTCGTGACTTTATGGTTAATGTGAAATAAAACAGTGAAACCTATGCCACTAAGAACCCGCGATTCAAAATTGTATGTGTTCCAACTAGTTTAATCCTCCACCAATTTGTGCAAGTCAAGTAGAACGCGTTGAACCGATTTCATCTCCTCCAAAATAAACAAAATCTTGCGTTTAAAGGTTAACTACCTTATTAACCTCAAGTCTAATGTTGGTGGAAAATATTTGGAGAAATGATCAAATATCTAGAGTTCAAATTATTTTGGACTATACTAACCAAGTACTTAAATAAGCAACTAACTACGTTTATAAGTGTTAATTACTAGCTTTCAAATAGCAAAGGGATACAACAAAATACAAGAGAAATAAAATAAAGAAAATATTTTTCTACGGTGGGACCCGTCTGCAGGTCCATTTCTACACCTGGCCAGCATGCTCCACTGCAAATTTCCTTTTTATATACGTAGCAGTCGGCTCATCTCTGTCCAGACCATCTTCTTCCTCCTGCCTCCCTATTTTTCTTCAACACCAAGAACAAACCTCATGGCTTCTCTCCTCCAAATCCCATCTAAAGGTGAAGAACCAATCCTTGCATGTTATTCCACTGCATTCACCACCTCCAGTGCTCTCAATCCCCCAAGAAAACATCCACATGCATGAACATTTGGGGCATCCTGCCATCTCCTCTTCCTTTCCCCATTTTTCTTGCTCTGCCCCTGCGCGCTGGCCGTGCCTCCCTTCCCTTGCCCCGGCTGCCCCCATGGCCGCTGCTCCCTCAGGCCGCCTCACACCGCCGGAGCCTCTCCGCCCAGCTCCCCATCCACCGCCGGCCAGCCCCTCTCCAGTCGCGCCACCCCCGGCCTAGCTCGCCCCGGCCGCCTCGCTGCTGGACCCGGGCCGCCCCGCCGCCGGATATGCCCCGTCGCGCGCCACGGCAGCCGCCTCCGCTGCTCGCCGCAGTGGCCGGCGAGCCACTGCCGGCAGCTCCTTCGGCCGGCCCCTCCTCTGTGCCTCCTCCAGCGAGCTCCTCTCCCAACTCGGCTGCTCCACTGTGTGCCTTGCCGCCAGGGGTGAGCAACCCATTTTCTTTTTTTGTTAGTTATTATCTCCTGTGATGCACCCGGTTAAGACATTTCTAACCGCCGCACTTAATGAACTAACAACCAGCTAAACTTTCTGTCCTCCGTAAGCATTAACCAATTAGGGCAATACGCGGTTAGTTACTCCAGTAGCTACGTAACTAACCAGCAAACAATTAGCTCAATTAAATGCGGACTGCTGCATTCGGGCAAGACACATTCAAAAGTTTAATTAGCTGACTAATCCACAAGCTGCCATAACTCGCGCTCCCAAATCTGAACGGAAGATTCAAAAGGGGTAATCCTCGTTAGATGATTTAGCAGGATTACTTTGTCGGATAATCCCGAACAACTCATATCGAATTTCTGTAACCCAGTTAGCACAAATTACTTGCACTCGGTTAATGGACTTTTAACTTACTCCTTATGACATGTGGAATCAGTTCAAATCTTGATCAGAATTCTAGCATAGGTATACCGTGAGATTTATCGGCTTAACATCACGCGATTAATATTAAGGCAAACATCCTTAATCATTTAGATGAAGTATTAAATGTGCAGATGACCTTCCCAAGTATTTGAGAACTCAGGTAGTTCATTAATTATTGTACTGCTATACTCAGTTTGTTAGTTCAACTGTTGACCTCTGCTAGCTCCTGATCGATGTTTAATTACTCTAGGGATTAACTAACAAGTAGCTAAACATGATTAGCCAACTATCACTAGCTAAATTGGTGCACCACCATAAATACAAAATTAATACGCAAAACCGTTAGTCGTTAGGGAGGACCAAATCTATCAGCATACCAATACCTCTAATGACCACCAGTTGAGTTCGTGGCGATTAATTTTCTGAACCTGCTAATAATCAACAGATTAACACCCTCACCCAGTGCCAGGTAAGCTGAATTCGGTACTGGACGATTAGGACCAAACTACTCACTATGACCCTTAGCGGTTAATGAGACTTAGAGCCTAATTATTATAATTATTATTTTCTAGATCCCTTTTGCAACCAGTACTAGCTCGCCTAACCATCTCATCAAGGTGAACAGCGTATAAATACATGTATCATATAGTTAGCGACCTAAGTATTCCATCGCTGCCAGGTCAGATCTCTAACAAGCGATTCAGTGAGCTCTGAGGAGATGCATAAATCCCTTTGGCCGAGATCTCTTTTATGCTGGTGTCTAGTTAAGTAAAATGTATTTGGTAGACCTACATTTAAGCTTAAATATGACGTCCAGCCACGGCCATAATACTTGACCAATGATCCAGTAATGCCATAGTTGCTTAAGGACACGGTTTGAGCAGGGTGCTACTCAATAAGAACCTTAAATGTTTAAGGAAGACATGAAGAACCCAATTGTCACCTCTAGGTAATATGTTCATACTAGGAATAACATAGTTAATGTATTGTTCCCTTACTAAGAAGAAGACAGGAATTGCTAAATCTAAGTAAACTCTAAGTATATGTAAACTAGAGAATCTAGCTTAACAGCCAAACCAAAATGCTCAGAATCATAACTCACCTAAAATCAGCACGAAAACCTAGCATTTCATGCATGCATCCATATAGTTGTTCATCCATGATTAAAGTTATAAAACAGCTGAATCTAAACCAAAATCGAGAATAAGTATTAACCTGCTTATGTACTTACATGTTTATTTTTAATCCACCATAGTTGCATCCATATCACTGGCATTCATGCATCCTCGTCCTTCTCGAATTAGTTCCTTAGGGTTGCTTTTCTCCCCTTTTGAGGTCGCTCGCTTCAGAGCCGAAAAGGGAGACCACCCGGCTTAGAGCTCCCCGCAAGACCAGGATCAAACCGAACAAGGCAAGCAGAGCTTGTTGCATTCTTATTACTGTTGTCATATGTGTATTTGCTTGTACTTAATTGTAAGCTGTAAGTTATGTATCATGATTATCGTTCGTACGACTAGCATGCTAGGGTTTCACGATATGTTCTCGTCAGAAGTGTTGGATTTGGATTGGGACATGATGTGGTCAGTTATGGTTATAAATCGACCTTGTACCCTAACAACTTAAACTAATAAGGTGAGTTGTGAGTGCCGAGGGCGTGCACAAAGGGTACAGTTGATGTTAATAGCAGTCGAGACGGCGACCCAGGGATGTGTGAAGGTTTTTGTCGCCACATCAACCATACGCCAGAGTGTCATTGTCCCTGTAACACGTGAACGTTAGGCGGAGATCTTCCCTGCGGCATAGTTGGGGTAAGCCTCCCTGCTTTTGGGGGCTCGCTACCCCCAAATGATTATGCACCCAATATGTGCGCAGGTGGTCGTATCTTCCGGTAACGCTTCGAGAGATTAAATGATAATGTGTTCCCCATGGATTAATGGGATTTGAGAAACTTGGGTTATCTTGATGGCTGAAAATTTGGTAATTGGAATTGACTTTTAAATTGGATTTTTCCTATTGGATTGCGATCGGGGTGTGAATTCAATTATGAACTAGACATCGTATGGGAGTGTGATCAGGATGGGGAGTCGATTATGAACTGGATAATGGAGTTGGATTGTCTGATATGATCTCGAGGTGAAATAGTTGTGATATGTTGCACCCTGAATTAATTTGTTACTTAGTCATTCTTTACTTCACCTTATTAATGTTATATTCTTAATTTGTATATTGTTACTCTGAGAAGCATTCATGTTTAATTGTGGTTGTACTAGTATGAATAGGACATTTAATCAAGCACGGATAAGTCTTGCGAGTACATTCGTACTCACCCAGGTTATCCCTGGAGCTTGCAGGTGAGCCGGTGGTCGAAGATTACTTTGACGATGCTTAAACTTGGTTTCCTCGGTAGTGTTCGAACAATGGGATAGTTGGTGTTTTGTTCAGCGGTCACTGTGCCGCTGTGGGACTCATTTATTTTGCTTCCGCTGTTGTTAAGTTTCTCCGTACTCGGATATGTTTCCGGTGATAACCGACTGATGTAATTTGCGGTCCCATCGCGGACTGTTATTAAGTAATATCGTATTGTAGAGCTTCGTGATGATATCCGAGTTGTTAATCCAGGCTGCCCCTGCACAATGCGTGAATGATATGAAGTGTATGGGTATGCCGTGAAGGGTTACGGTTGTACCGGTTGTTACTAGGTTGGGCAGGAATCGGTTGAGTGACCCGCTGGCTGAGATGCTGTGCCGGCCAGGCAGGGTGTGGGCGTTCTACCGGGCTTTCGAGCGACCCCACTAGCCTTCGAGCTAGGTTAGGGTGTGGGTAGAACTGCCGGGCTCCTCCGACCTTGTCTTGTCTGGTAGTGATTGGGAACGACTCTGACTCTTCACCGGATTACGGAATCGTATGTGGTTTTGGGAAGATTGGTCGCTTCCGGCCGGCTCGCACGTGGCGGGTGTCGGATCGCTCTACCTTGGTGCGTACGGCGCAGGTACCGTGCCACCGGGCCGACGAGTCCTTCGGTCCTTGGCGACTTCGCGTTCCCCTAATCATATGCAATTCCGGGTCCGTGACAGCTTGGTATCAGAGCCGAGCTGACCGTAGGAAGCCAATTGCAGGTGGTCGTTAGATAGGAGCTTCCGCTGCGCTGTGCCACTTGGCCAGCAAAACTATTTAAAAAGTAAACCCTATGTTTAAATTTAATAAGTAGATTGCTTTTATTCCTTAACCTCATCGCTCTTAGTTCTAAATGTTCTTCTCTATTGCGTTTGTTTTCCTTTGTGTGGCTAACCCTATTCTCTCTAACCCTAAAATTGTATAGGACTGATGGATCATGACAAATTTCGATGGATTATTAGAAAGTAGATGATCTTTGGTCAAAGCAAAATTGGAATGGATGGAATTGAGTAAGAATTCAGAAATAAAAATAGGAATCTGAATGTCTATGTGAGCCCTTGATACTATGATCGGAGATGGAAGATGGTATGATGCCTTGGCTAGTAATCAAAATACTAAGATTTGTTTAAGGAGATTAACTACAGTGGTCAGACTATGGAGTTCTAGAAATCTCAAGAAATATAAAGTTTTATTGGATTCCTCTTAGGAAAATGACTCTATTGTCGGTGGATGATGTTTTCGAGGTCAGAGTCATGCTGAAAATAAAAATTTGAGAAAGGAGTAGATGATTAATAAGCTTATTTGGATTACAGGGCCAAGTAAATCTTGGATTTTGATTGGACTATAGGAAATTGTTGGACTAATTCCTAGGTCAAAAGTCATAGTATTACCTAAATGAGTTGGATTAATAGGAGATGCAATGGAGTGCGAAGAATTAATTGATTTAGCAAAGTAATTAATTATTGCTAGTAGATAATTTCCTTGACATTGATTCTAAATGAAAAAGTGATGGACAGAAGTAGAGATTGATTACCAGACCAATTGATTATGATTATGACTTAGCAGCAAAGACGAATGAATCTTTGGCGGTTCGTGATATAAGCATTAATGGAGGATCTAATGTATTCGTAGGTCTCTAGTGATAAGGACCTTAGGCTGCTGTTGGTGCCAATAATTATAATAGATCCGAAGATTGGTTTAGTCATTGGATATTCGTGAAATTAGAAGTATTGCCGTTGGGCTTGGATGATTATGAGTTGGCAGGTGATACGATAGAAGACGTATAGATGGCAACACTACTATTGGATTTGGAAAGAATCAGGAGTAATAGATGAAGAGACTTAGATAAATTGTTGGATCGGTGGAATATGATTGATAATGAACATTTTGAATACTAGTGGATGAGACAAAAATGAAGTCTATAGATGGAGGATTAATGGAAAATGATTACGAGCAAAGATAAATGTTGGATTACCATTAAGATAATACTTATAGGTTAGGTAGATGATCTTTGGAATTCGATTTCCCTATAGGAAATTGCTAAGGTAGTGATCTGTCTTTAGAAAGATGTCTTGGTGAAATAGTTGAATTCTACATGCTAAGGATTGATTTAAGCACCATGGCATTTCTCCCTGCGACTACGAGCATATTCCTCTTAATCCAATCTTGCGTTCTAAGGCATTTTGATAGCTTGACTATCATACCCGAGTCAAGTGAGTGATAATCAACAGTTCCCTCCTTCCATACTTAGGTAGCATCCCAAATAAACAACAGTTCTTTCGTCCATTTCGGTGTAAGTGAACGGTAAGATCAGCCCACCAATTGTTCAGGTTCTAACTCCTTTCTGTTCTTGGTCGTGGTTATCCACCTTCCCCTCCCAAGAAACTTTCTTACGGACTCTCTTTAGTTGCCCATAAATTCATCTAAAGAAGTTAGTAAGTCCTCACCTCTCGTGGTTATGTTGGAGGATCAACTTGTTTTGTAACACCCAATTTGAACGATTAGGGTCTTGATCGGCCTTCATGCATACATGGCATCATCATCACCACACCTTGTTTAAACCTAGCTGTATATCGATTTAACTTATAGAATATGTTAATATTTCATCCTCGGGGGAAATTATACAAACACCAATCAATTTATTTGAAGTATTCAAAATAACAAAGTCATAATAAGGGTCGAACACTCCGGTGAATCCCCGTCCCTAACCCGGAAACCCTAAGGAGCTGGAAATTAGGGTTAGGTGGCAGGACAGATTCTAGTAGATAAAAAGGTTCCAAGATTTCATACATAGCTCCCAGGGTAGAAACCCTAAACCCTCGCCAAACTTCAGAAATTCTGGAAACCTAATTGAAGGGTAAACCCTAAGTCGGAATTTGAATGGAGACATGAGTCAAACATTGCCCAAAGCAATTCAAACCCTTACAGTAGGTCCCATAAATCACCTTGAAGTCCCTGCCAAAATTTCATAATTTTTGGAGCTATTTTGACACATAAAATACCACAAACACAAATCCCAAATCAAGCCCTAATTTGAAATTGAATACAAACCTAGGCCAAACTTTGTCCCAATTGGTTCAAATCTTTCCAGCAGGTTCTAAATAATGTGGTGAACCTCTTGTAAAAATTTCATAAATTTTGGAGCAATATCCATACATAAAATATCATGGGGAATGATTCTGGAATATATAAAAAGGAAAAACCCTAACTCCCCCTGGGCCGAAACCGCTCGGCCGGCCCATCTCCCTCGGCTCGCTCATCTCCCCCTTTCCTCTCACTACCACGCGGGCTAATCTCTTGAATCTCTGACGACTCAACCGTTGGTCTTATTCCCCCCCTGACTTAAATCAGAAGAATACCTATTGCCATACTCCTCAACCAAAATTTGCGCTCCATAAGGAGTTGCACCTCTGATCCCAAGAGATTCTTCTGCCTTCTTTCAAGTGGGCCAATTCTTTTCTTTACCTCTTTGTGGGAAAATGGTATATGGTCCAAGACTGCTTGGCTCACATATCTAATCTCGGTCTTCTTTTACTTCCTTGACTGAATGAGGATGGATCTAAGCTTTGGGTCAGCCCTTTCCCTTCCCCCTCCTTAGCAGGATTGAAGGAAGTTCAAGACCAATCTCATAATATCTTGCTTTACCTCAAGGATGTGAATCTGTACATGATAGATTATTCAGAATTGATGCCATGCATTCGGTATTCCCGAACGTTTTTGTGCCCATGTTAGCACGTCAATAGGGAGCCTGATCACCTCCTCGTTGATGGCGCTAAGTGCGGTACGGAACTGTTTTTCAATCCCGACAATTTTGAACTATCATCTGTACAGCGTGATACATCCAAACCATTTTCATCCAATAGACCTCGCTAGCGAATTAAACGGAACCTCAGACCAATCTTAAACATGTTCCATATCCCCTTAACCAGTTAAGTTTCTAAAGTGTTGGATGATCTGAAATTGCCTTCGTACATGCCACATATATATATACCTATTCTGTGCATAATTCGGTATATATGAGTGTGCAATCGGTACCCCAGAATGCTTTCGTGCTTACCTAGAACAACAATAAGGAGTCTGGCCAACTCCTCGTTGATGACACTATGTGTAGTACGAAACTATTCTTCGGTTTCCGACAGTTCCTGGATCAATCCCTCTCTAGACCGTATCTTCAAACTATTTAGTTCATACCACCTTGTTCCTTTTTATCCTGATGGAAGCATAGTTGTCCAAAAATAGCACCTAATCTGTCCTCAGGTAAAGGACATCTTAAACTCGTCCCAGGGGACCTCCCAGGCAATCATCATAATCTGTGACCAATTCTACAATTCGTTATCCCTTCTTTTTAATCTCAAGTAACCATGGCCTGCATTTCTGTTACATCGGAATCATATTACCACCCTTTCCTCAGCTCCACACTTGAGCTAAGATCAGTTGTTCATAACAACTTTTCTCACTCAAACCAACAATCTTGAATTCTGAGTTTGTAGGACTGACAATCCTCGCAACGTCTCTTAGTGCTTCTGCTCTTTCTACCTTCGCCCTTCATCTTAACCAAGTGTAGAGCCTATTAAAGCTGAAACATCACAGAAGGAATCATTTCCAAGAAATAATAATCTGATCTGGTTTTCTTCTTCCAGAACTAGTGTAAAAGTCGATAAGTCATTCCGCTTTCTCCTTATCGACAGCTTGGTATCTTGGTATCTCGTTAAGGTCTTGCTACAAGTTGAACACCTCTTCTTCTCTTCCTTATCGTAGGAATCTCGGGACGAGATTCTTTTAAGGGGGGTAGGCTTTGTAGCGACCAAATTTTAAGACAAGGGATCGTCAAGGATTGTCGTGCATAAATTGGTTTCTTCTCATCTTATGCATGCATTTAGGCTGATAAGATACAACTCCGATTAAAAACCCTAACTCGTGACTTTATGGTTAATGTGAAATAAAACAGTGAAACCTATGCCACTAAGAACCCGCGATTCAAAATTGTATGTGTTCCAACTAGTTTAATCCTCCACCAATTTGTGCAAGTCAAGTAGAACGCGTTGAACCGATTTCATCTCCTCCAAAATAAACAAAATCTTGCGTTTAAAGGTTAACTACCTTATTAACCTCAAGTCTAATGTTGGTGGAAAATATTTGGAGAATGATCAAATATCTAGAGTTCAAATTATTTTGGACTATACTAACCAAGTACTTAAATAAGCAACTAACTACGTTTATAAGTGTTAATTACTAGCTTTCAAATAGCAAAGGGATACAACAAAATACAAGAGAAATAAAATAAAGAAAATATTTTTCTACGGTGGGGACCCGTCTGCAGGTCCATTTCTACACCTGGCCAGCATGCTCCACTGCAAATTTCCTTTTTATATACGTAGCAGTCGGCTCATCTCTGTCCAGACCATCTTCTTCCTCCTGCCTCCCTATTTTTCTTCAACACCAAGAACAAACCTCATGGCTTCTCTCCTCCAAATCCCATCTAAAGGTGAAGAACCAATCCTTGCATGTTATTCCACTGCATTCACCACCTCCAGTGCTCTCAATCCCCCAAGAAAACATCCACATGCATGAACATTTGGGGCATCCTGCCATCTCCTCTTCCTTTCCCCATTTTTCTTGCTCTGCCCCTGCGCGCTGGCCGTGCCTCCCTTCCCTTGCCCCGGCTGCCCCCATGGCCGCTGCTCCCTCAGGCCGCCTCACACCGCCGGAGCCTCTCCGCCCAGCTCCCCATCCGCCGCCGGCCAGCCCCTCTCCAGTCGCGCCACCCCCGGCCTAGCTCGCCCCGGCCGCCTCGCTGCTGGACCCGGGCCGCCCCGCCGCGGATATGCCCCGTCGCGCGCCACGGCAGCCGCCTCCGCTGCTCGCCGCAGTGGCCGGCGAGCCACTGCCGGCAGCTCCTTCGGCCGGCCCCTCCTCTGTGCCTCCTCCAGCGAGCTCCTCTCCCAACTCGGCTGCTCCACTGTGTGCCTTGCCGCCAGGGGTGAGCAACCCATTTTCTTTTTTGTTAGTTATTATCTCCTGTGATGCACCCGGTTAAGACATTTCTAACCGCCGCACTTAATGAACTAACAACCAGCTAAACTTTCTGTCCTCCGTAAGCATTAACCAATTAGGGCAATACGCGGTTAGTTACTCCAGTAGCTACGTAACTAACCAGCAAACAATTAGCTCAATTAAATGCGGACTGCTGCATTCGGGCAAGACACATTCAAAAGTTTAATTAGCTGACTAATCCACAAGCTGCCATAACTCGCGCTCCCAAATCTGAACGGAAGATTCAAAAGGGGTAATCCTCGTTAGATGATTTAGCAGGATTACTTTGTCGGATAATCCCGAACAACTCATATCGAATTTCTGTAACCCAGTTAGCACAAATTACTTGCACTCGGTTAATGGACTTTTAACTTACTCCTTATGACATGTGGAATCAGTTCAAATCTTGATCAGAATTCTAGCATAGGTATACCGTGAGATTTATCGGCTTAACATCACACGATTAATATTAAGGCAAACATCCTTAATCATTTAGATGAAGTATTAAATGTGCAGATGACCTTCCCAAGTATTTGAGAACTCAGGTAGTTCATTAATTATTGTACTGCTATACTCAGTTTGTTAGTTCAACTGTTGACCTCTGCTAGCTCCTGATCGATGTTTAATTACTCTAGGGATTAACTAACAAGTAGCTAAACATGATTAGCCAACTATCACTAGCTAAATTGGTGCACCACCATAAATACAAAATTAATACGCAAAACCGTTAGTCGTTAGGGAGGACCAAATCTATCAGCATACCAATACCTCTAATGACCACCAGTTGAGTTCGTGGCGATTAATTTTCTGAACCTGCTAATAATCAACAGATTAACACCCTCACCCAGTGCCAGGTAAGCTGAATTCGGTACTGGACGATTAGGACCAAACTACTCACTATGACCCTTAGCGGTTAATGAGACTTAGAGCCTAATTATTATAATTATTATTTTCTAGATCCCTTTTGCAACCAGTACTAGCTCGCCTAACCATCTCATCAAGGTGAACAGCGTATAAATACATGTATCATATAGTTAGCGACCTAAGTATTCCATCGCTGCCAGGTCAGATCTCTAACAAGCGATTCAGTGAGCTCTGAGGAGATGCATAAATCCCTTTGGCCGAGATCTCTTTTATGCTGGTGTCTAGTTAAGTAAAATGTATTTGGTAGACCTACATTTAAGCTTAAATATGACGTCCAGCCACGGCCATAATACTTGACCAATGATCCAGTAATGCCATAGTTGCTTAAGGACACGGTTGAGCAGGGTGCTACTCAATAAGAACCTTAAATGTTTAAGGAAGACATGAAGAACCCAATTGTCACCTCTAGGTAATATGTTCATACTAGGAATAACATAGTTAATGTATTGTTCCTTACTAAGAAGAAGACAGGAATTGCTAAATCTAAGTAAACTCTAAGTATATGTAAACTAGAGAATCTAGCTTAACAGCCAAACCAAAATGCTCAGAATCATAACTCACCTAAAATCAGCACGAAAACCTAGCATTTCATGCATGCATCCATATAGTTGTTCATCCATGATTAAAGTTATAAAACAGCTGAATCTAAACCAAAATCGAGAATAAGTATTAACCTGCTTATGTACTTACATGTTTTATTTTTAATCCACCATAGTTGCATCCATATCACTGGCATTCATGCATCCTCGTCCTTCTCGAATTAGTTCCTTAGGGTTGCTTTTCTCCCCTTTTGAGGTCGCTCGCTTCAGAGCCGAAAAGGGAGACCACCCGGCTTAGAGCTCCCCGCAAGACCAGGATCAAACCGAACAAGGCAAGCAGAGCTTGTTGCATTCTTATTACTGTTGTCATATGTGTATTTGCTTGTACTTAATTGTAAGCTGTAAGTTATGTATCATGATTATCGTTCGTACGACTAGCATGCTAGGGTTTCACGATATGTTCTCGTCAGAAGTGTTGGATTTGGATTGGGACATGATGTGGTCAGTTATGGTTATAAATCGACCTCGTACCCTAACAACTTAAACTAATAAGGTGAGTTGTGAGTGCCGAGGGCGTGCACAAAGGGTACGGTTGATGTTAATAGCAGTCGAGACGGCGACCCAGGGATGTGTGAAGGTTTTTGTCGCCACATCAACCATACGCCAGAGTGTCATTGTCCCTGTAACACGTGAACGTTAGGCGGAGATCTTCCCTGCGGCATAGTTGGGGTAAGCCTCCCTGCTTTTGGGGGCTCACTACCCCCAAATGATTATGCACCCAATATGTGCGCAGGTGGTCGTATCTTCCGGTAACGCTTCGAGAGATTAAATGATAATGTGTTCCCCATGGATTAATGGGATTTGAGAAACTTGGGTTATCTTGATGGCTGAAAATTTGGTAATTGGAATTGACTTTAAATTGGATTTTTCCTATTGGATTGCGATCGGGGTGTGAATTCAATTATGAACTAGACATCGTATGGGAGTGTGATCAGGATGGGGAGTCGATTATGAACTGGATAATGGAGTTGGATTGTCTGATATGATCTCGAGGTGAAATAGTTGTGATATGTTGCACCCTGAATTAATTTGTTACTTAGTCATTCTTTACTTCACCTTATTAATGTTATATTCTTAATTTGTATATTGTTACTCTGAGAAGCATTCATGTTTAATTGTGGTTGTACTAGTATGAATAGGACATTTAATCAAGCACGGATAAGTCTTGCGAGTACATTCGTACTCACCCAGGTTATCCCTGGAGCTTGCAGGTGAGCCGGTGGTCGAAGATTACTTTGACGATGCTTAAACTTGGTTTCCTCGGTAGTGTTCGAACAATGGGATAGTTGGTGTTTTGTTCAGCGGTCACTGTGCTGCTGTGGGACTCATTTATTTTGCTTCCGCTGTTGTTAAGTTTCTCCGTACTCGGATATGTTTCCGGTGATAACCGACTGATGTAATTTGCGGTCCCATCGCGGACTGTTATTAAGTAATATCATATTGTAGAGCTTTGTGATGATATCCGAGTTGTTAATCCAGGCTGCCCCTGCACAATGCGTGAATGATATGAAGTGTATGGGTATGCCGTGAAGGGTTACGGTTGTACCGGTTGTTACTAGGTTGGGCAGGAATCGGTTGAGTGACCCGCTGGCTGAGATGCTGTGCCGGCCAGGCAGGGTGTGGGCGTTCTACCGGGCTTTCGAGCGACCCACTAGCCTTCGAGCTAGGTTAGGGTGTGGGTAGAACTGCCGGGCTCCTCCGACCTTGTCTTGTCTGGTAGTGATTGGGAACGACTCTGACTCTTCACCGGATTACGGAATCGTATGTGGTTTTGGGAAGATTGGTCGCTTCCGGCCGGCTCGCACGTGGCGGGTGTCGGATCGCTCTACCTTGGTGCGTACGGCGCAGGTACCGTGCCACCGGGCCGACGAGTCCTTCGGTCCTTGGCGACTTCGCGTTCCCCTAATCATATGCAATTCCGGGTCCGTGACACATACTCAGGCAGCCACTCGTATCCCAACCTTGCCAAGATCCGTACTAAGAGCGGAGGAGCACCAGCAACTGACACACAGTGGGAAGTGCCCGCCAGAGTGATATAGATTTCAGCCATCTGGATAGGTGGAAACAAGGGTTAGAATTCACGATCACGGGAATAAGATAAGAGGGAAGGTAGGAATACCCCAAACGCGTGAACCCTAACTTTTGAGAAGAGGAACGAGTAGTCAAGACCACTTTTTAAACCAAATGAAGAGGTAAGGAGAAGACTAAGATCGAGAGGATAAGGAGGAAATAGAATCACTACTTACGATTTTTGCAACTCCTTTTTAAGTTTAAAATAGTTTTCACAATTCTAGACTCAACATCGACCAAGGTCAAGGGTCATCCTACGGACAGTCCTGCTCTGATACCAAGCCTGTCGGACCCCAGATTCCGTAACAGAGAATCTTAAGAGGAATCACTCGCTAAGTCGAAACGTCAACCCCGACCTCAACTCACGGGGGTCAAATCCGAGAGGAGTTGAGTAATATAGTTTCGAATAGCCCGAGACTTCAACCCCAAAGCTTACTCCGGCAAATCAATGCACAGAGCAGTAGGGTGATATGGTCTCCTCACTCTTTCCCACTGAGCCAGAACATCAACCCCGACCTCGTCCCGGCAAATTAATGCGCGGCTGGAGTAGGGTGATATAGTTCCCAACCTCTCAGTGGAGAGTCGCTTCACAGAAGTAATTAAACTTAATGACTCTATGTTAAAGACTCTGAAATCCTACCTGCATCATGCACTTCAAACATACACGCATTGTACATGATACAGGGGGGAGAACAAACCAGCATCATCACAGAGACTCTACGACCGAAACTGCAATAATACTAGTTGTTCGGAAACTTAACAACGTATACACAACCCAAAAGTTATTTTCACAGCGGAAGTTTAAGTTTGGCTGAGAAGCCTAAGGGTAGGGCCAAAAGCGGCGGCAGAACAAACCAAGCTACCGAACCAAGGGCAGGACCACTGCCCGGGATCACCAGCGACTAGTCGATGTCGGCGTCTACCTCAACGTAGAAACCCTCCGCTGCGGGAGTGGTTTCCTCTGCACGGAAATAATATCAACGAATGCAAGGTGAGTACAAAATGTACTCCGCAAGACTTACAGGGGAAAATAATAATAGATGCATCGGTATCAAAAAGGGCTATCTGTGGACTATTTTTGCAGAAAGCGAATTTATTCTTCACAATACCTGTAAGTAGATTGAAATCCGTCTACTGGAATACTTTGCAAGGAGAAGAGCTGAAACTGAATAATAAAACCTAAAGCAGACCGTCGAACACACAAAACCCTCGATTCTTCCTCGACCACCAGGGAGGAAGCAATCACTAAAACCAAATCCTTAAAGTTGGCAAGTTTTAGATTAGGGTCATACTTGTCTAATTCGATGCGGATTCTTACCAAGCTGTCCATAACCACGGACACGGCTATTCGAATAGTTTAAACCCTGCAGGGGTGTACATCTTTACCTATGCATATCAACCGACTCTTAGTGCTACCGAGAACACACTTTCACGAGGTGTGCTAGCAGAGGGTGGTTGAACACGACCTTTACAATGTTTTCGACCTAGGTATGAGCCGCCCTAATAGGCTAGTCTGCGAACGACAGTTCGGCCGATACTTCGACGCGGTCCCACTAGTTGTGGCAGGTGATACATCCCCGGTCCCGGACCGTGTGTACCCCTCACTCCTATATTGTTGCATCACACCACCTCCTTATTTTCCACGCACTCAAGTCACAAAAACGGCAAACTATGCAGCTCATATCTTAAGTCTAGACAGATTATTCGGTCGTGGGTGGCCCATTATACCACCCACGTAGAAGCACGCAAATCTTGGTTCGAAAGGACACCGGGAACCGGTCCTTGTGGGATTAACGGGACAACCCACCATGCTCCCAGCATGGCCTCTCGTCGATGCCCGATTTGAGATTAGTCAAGTTTATTAATCACCGCCCGGCGAACAACCACCTAACCGCTAACCCATCCAGAGTATTGTGTTTTGTCTGCCATCCCAGGAATTACGACTTGAATTCAGCTAAGCAGGTCTAAGCATCATGAGCTATAATAGCAATATTACAACACAAGTAATTCACTCTAAAATAGGTTGGGAGGGTCGGTGGTGTTGATTGAGCGACAAAATAAGTTTTCATGCAAAGGATAGGGTTCACACTTATCATAAAATATCAGTGGAACGCATGCAATACGATTTTAAAAGCAAATAGTAAGTTGCAAATAATGGGTTATCCTCAAGATGGTCAAAGGGGGCTGCTTGCCTTGCTGTTCAACGACTAGGTCCTGTTCCTGCTCAAAGTTATACTCGTCGTGATCCTCCGGTCCTATCGGAAGAACAAAAACACAGAAACAAGCGCAGTGTGAACACCACGACGACGAACTTCAGCATGAGATGCAATGTATGCCATGAGCTAGAGGATTCGAAATGCAAACTAACGCAACTGGAATCAAGTTAATCGGAGTCCGGACGCTCGAATTATCGCGATCCGAATTTCTCCGGGGGTTCGAGGAAACCCTAATTGGAGTTTTTAGACATTTTCATCTTTTCTAGCATGCAAACATGGATGAGAGGAGGTGGCGCCGGGTGAGGAAGGTGAGAGGAGGGAGAAGGGGACGGCGTGCGGGCAGGCCAGGGCGGGCCAGGAGAGAGGAGTGGGCCGGATGGGGAAGGGAATGGGCCCATCCGGTTAGGGTTGGGGTAGATTAGGTTAGGGTTTTATATCTCTTTTGATTTTCTGATTCGAAGATGCTATGAAAAATTAGACCAATTTAAACCTAGGCTGCGATTTAAAAATCAATTAAACTTTCCTGTTGATTCAATTTCCATTTCAACTGCTTTTCTAATTTCATTTGTTTCTTTTGAATTAGTTTCAAGATTTTGAATAAATTTGAGACCTCCATTGAAATTTAAATTCTAGTTCAAAATGCAAATTCATATGATGCCATGCCATGATATGCACAACAAAAGAGAATGAAAAAAATGGGGATGTTACATTCAACTAATAAATATCAAATATATATACTATAATATCATCTAATTTTTCTCATATCATGACATCAGACATACATACGTACATATCTGTATATATATACACTATTCTAGTCAGAATTGGTCCTTGTTGGACTATCATTCGATCTTTAGATCCTGAAGTTCTGGCGATTTCTCTTGAAGAAACCTAACACTTCATTTCTTGTCCGTCAAAAGGCAAGTTCATTTCTTGTCCATAGCCTTTAATATTTTTACCAAGGTATATGCAAATTATATCACTCTTATCACCTGCATAAAAATAAAGGATAATTTCTAGAAAAATGGAAATATATCAATGATTCATGGAATCATATATAGTGGTTGATGGAACCCCAGAATGGAAATTGTTGGGGTCATTAGGGTTGCACTACATATGATATCACATTAAAGTTAATCACAAGTGTTAGTTGGCATTCTCACGTCGTATCGATAGCGTTAACCACAAGAGCTGTCATGTGACAACCGAGACAATAGCACATTCTTATTGAAATATCTGCTAGAAAAGTATGTAAAGTAACGCTTGAGGAAGTATTATATCCCTCGCCCAAGGAAGCATTAACCCTGAATTTCCTCTTGGGGAGGTATTATGTCCCCAAATCCTTAAAAAATACTCTATAATGACGAGGTGGGTAGTCGGTGCTGGACTGGCTACGGAAGAGGAGATATGGCACATGGAAGGGTAGAATGACTCGGAACCTTAGACCTAACCACACATTAATGGGAGTGTGATGGGTTACGCACCCAGCAAAAAGACTAAGTACCACTTGTGGGTAAGGTAATGCACCTCTACAGAATATATTGAACTGTGGCATTGTCGCTCCCTGTTCTGGGTATGAACTACAAATGTGGCCAAAAAGAAACTATCAGAGGTTCTAACAACCCGTGAAGCCTTCTGGACATAGAAAAAAGTTTAAAGTTAAAACCTGACTATTCTTCCTGAAATGGTATTGAAAACATGCATTGATACCTTGAGGGCTAATATCCTTGTAGTAAAAGTTCATATCAAACACTTGTTGCTATTCATGAACTTTTTAAGTACCATCTGTATTCATCCCATATATAAAACCTCCTTTGTTAGCCTCTAGGTTAGTAGAATCCGAGTTCGAGGATTCTGAACCTCCCTATGAAAATGAGAAGTTGAACCTGTCCAACGGAATTGAAGGAATCGACTACTACATCGACTATGGAGAACAGGATGATATGGAGCCAGATCAATAGAAATTTAGTATACAATAGTCAAGATAACATAGCCATAGTAGTTTCTATTTATATGTTATTGAGCTTATGTTATATATTTCAGTCTTTACTATTGTTTGAACTTATCGTATTATACTTCTTTTGAGCCAGACATCTCAGATATACTTTTATCTTGTAATAATAAGTTTATATTGGACCATTGTAATACTTCTATTGTACTATTCTGATGGATATACTATTAATGAGATATGGTTTCATGAGTATTATATTAAAGACAGACACACTACACCATGTAGTGATGTGCAAGATCACTTCAATAAATTACTACACAAATAAATTATCCTCAAGTTAACACAATTTGATATAGACATAAGTAAAACATGGAACCAAATTAAATCAAGCTAACCACTGGATTCAAAAATTATTTTCTCAAAATCTAGACCTGAACATGTAATACCCAAAGTCGATAGATAGGTTTTTGATTTGCATTCATGCATACATGGCATCATCATCACCACACCTTGTTTAAACCTAGCTGTATATCGATTTAACTTTATAGAATATGTTAATATTTCATCCTCGGTGGATATTTATACAAACACCAATCAATTTATTTGAAGTAACTCAAATAACAATACCGTCGATAAGGGTGGTAGAAGTCATCGAACCCTTCGAAGAATCTTCGTCCCTAACCCTAAAACCCTAGCGGTGCCAAATTAGGGTTTTGACGACAGAGTAGTTTCCCAGTGGTGCAAACCTCCCAAACTTCGTAAATAGTTTCAAAAGGAGTAACCTTAACCCCTGACCAATTTTCAAAACCCTTGGACATCACTAGAACTCAATTCTATCTCAAACCCGAACTCAAACCCTAAATCACCAGTGCATGTGAGCATAGTTCAAACCAGCCCCAAAATAGTTCAAACCCTTACAGTAGGTCCCAGTAATCACCTTGAAGCCCCTGCCAAAGTTTCATAATTTTTGAAGCTATTTTGGCACATGAAATATCACAAAAACAAATCCCAATTCAAACCCTAAACTGAATTTGAATGGGAACCCAGGTCAAATCAGTCCCAAATTGGTTCAAACTCCTACAGTAGCTCAAGAATAATATCAGGAAACTCCTGTAAAAATTTCAGGTTAATTGGAGCTGATTTGGTACATAAAATGATAAAGGGGAGGCTGCTCGAAATAAATAAAAAGAAAAAGGAAAAATAAAACCCTAAACTAACCGGACCCCCAGCCCATGCGTGCGGCCCAGACCGGCCCGCTAAGCCATCGGCGCCGCGGCCCGTTTCTCTCCCCTTTCCTCTCACTGCCACGCGGGCCCCGCCTGCCAGCCTCACCCCGCGCCTGGGCCCTCCTGTCATCCCCCACCGCCGCACCTTCTCTCTCCCCCGCGCCTCGGGACCCACCTGTCGGACCTCGCCCGCCACGTCCCCGGCGTCGGTACGCCGGCGTGGGCGGTGCCCTTCCCCCGACGCCACCGGTCCGACGCCCCGCCGCCCCTTAAAAGCCGCGTCCCGACCAGCTCTCTTTCCCCCTCGCCCAGCTCCCGAAACCCTAGCCTCCTCTCCCTCTGTTTCCCCGCGCCCTAGTTTCTTCCCCGTCCCCGGTCACTGAACTCCGGCGAGGAATTAACCGCAGTCCAGTGAAGCCCCGACCTCCCTGACAAGCTCCCTAGCTTCCCTACCTTCTCCTCCACCTGCCTATCTCCTCTACGCTCCTGATCTGCGCCGGAATCACCGACCCCGTCACCGTCTTCCTCAGGTCCGGCCAGGCCTCCGACGAGCTCCAGAGCGCGCACTGGTTCCCCTCTCCTCCCATTTTCTTCCTCCCTAGCTCCCCTCCAACTCCCTTAACCCTCCCTTCTACTTTTCTGCACAGATCCGAGCCCCGGCACCCTTCCTCACCGGCGACCGAAGCTTCCCTCCGCCCCTCGCCGTCGCAGACCACCTCCCCGAGCTCCTTCGCCCTTGCCGAGCACGAAATCGACCCCGGGGTGAGCTCCTCCTTCGATTGCTACACTCGACCGAGCTCCCCGTGCACTGTGGCGTCCCCGAGCGTACTCCGGCGATCTTCCGGTGACCTCGCCGCCATCCCGAGTGCCGCCGGCCAGCTCCAGAGAGAGAGAGAGAGAGAGAGATGGGCTGAGGTGGCGCTGCCTGATTGGATCCTCGGGTCCAGTCAGCCGCTGACTGGATCTCGGTGGTCCAGTCAGCCCCGACCGGAGAGCCCCACCTGTCAGCTGACGTGGTTTAAGGGTGGGAATGCCCGGGTTGGTTCCCGGGTGCGCGTAGGACTTTAGGTTTGAGCTGGGTAGACTTCGGGTAGATCTAGCATTTAGGTTTAGGCTGTTAGGGTTAGATTTTATCCAAAATTTCAAATGCTCATATCTTTTGAACCATGAATCCAAATTGGGCAAATTTTATATGGTTAGAAAGCTTATGAAAAACTCTACAATATGGCTGAAACAAAAATTAATTTTGAATACATGCACTGGAAGATATCTAGGGTAGATGTTTAACTACCGTCGAGGGTCGATAAACCCTAGTTTTTCAACCCTAGCTCCGATGTCGACGAATTTTATACTTCTGGAATCCTCGCGAGATATCCTACGACATGGAACCACTAAAACTCCAGTAAGGATACATGCACGATAAACTTCGAATGGATTAGCCTTTCATCGTCGCACCCCATAAAACCCTAGCTTGCGAGTTAATCTCCGATTCGTACGATTCCAAGTATTCCAAACTCCTAATGCATAACCCAATTTAATATTGACTTATTGCACATTTTTGTAGTGTTTCACCACTAAAGACGCAACCCTAACTCATCGGAGCATTTTAAACCGCATGCATGCATCCTAGATGTCACATGTCTCCGATGACCTAATTTGAACCCACGAAGATCATTCCGGCTCTTCGACACCCACTACACATCTAATCCCATGTAGCTCATATCATCCATACATGCATACATGCTGGTCTCATTACCTTTTATCGTTTCTTTCCGGTGATCGCGTTATTTACAACAGAGCCCGAAGACGAAGGTGACCACCCGGCTTACGACCCTTCGCAAGAACAGGAACAACCAGAATCAGGCAAGCAGAGCTTGTTGCATCTTTACCTTCCGTACTCTTGTGTATGCCCTTGTTATATGTGCTGTGTGTATGAATGTTTTATCTGTGAATTGTCGCAAGTTGCGTACACTAGCATGTGTAGGATGTGTCTTACGTCGAGAACATCTAATGGCTCTTCAACTAAATGGTTAAGTGAGTTGCGAGAGCCGAGGGCGTGCGCAATGGGTACGGTTGGTGTTCATCGTAGTTTGATGGCGACGCGGGAGTAAGTAGAGATTTAGTCGTCACACCAACCCTATTTTCAGCGTGTCACCATCCCTTATCACACGTGGACGCTAGCGAGAACCAACACTGAGGATAGTTGGGGGTAGGCATGCACTTTGGAGGCTCGCTACCTCCAAACTGTTATGCACTCACTATGCCTGCAGGGGTTGAGTTGTCGGTAGCGGTTCGAGAGATTAAAATGAACTTGTTGAGGATTGGATCAATTTGGATTGGATTTAGGGGCTGCTCTAATCGAATTGGATGAGGTTTAATGGATTGGTTTGGGATTGGACTCAGGGGTTGCCCCAATGGATTTGGATTTGATGACTTGATCTTGTGGTAGCGTGATTGTGGTATGTTTGTGCCCTGAGTTAGTCTGTCATTTGGTATGTCTTTACTTCACCTTATTACTGTTATGTTCTTAAGTTGTATATTGTTACTCTGAGAAGCATTCATGTTTAATTGTGTTGTACTAGTATGAGTAGGACATTTAATCAAGCACGAATAAGTCTTGCGAGTACGTTTGTACTCACCTAGGTTAATCCTAGAGCTTGCAGGTGAGCCGGTGGTCGATGATTATTTTGACGAAGCTTGAACTCGGGTTTCCTCGGTTGTGTTCGATTGTGGGATAGTTGGTGTTTTGTTCAGCGGCCCCTATGTCGCTGTGGGTCTAATCATTTTGCTTCCGCTGTTGTTAAACTTCTCCGTACTCGGATATGCTTTCGGATTTACCGCCTGATGTAATATATCGTTCCCTCGGGGACTGTTATTAGTAATTTCGTAATGTAGTGCTTTGTGATGATATCCGAGTTGTTAATCCAGGCTGCCCTTACGCAATGCGTGTATGAGATGAAGCGTTTTGGGTATGCCGTGAAGAGTCGAAGCCGTACCTTGTTCTACTAAGTCGAGCAGGTGTTGGTTGAGTGACCCGCTGGCTGAGATGCTGTGCCGGCCAGGCAGGGTGTGGGCGTTCTACCGGGCTTTCGAGCGACCCACTAGCCTCCGGGCTAGGTTAGGGTGTGGGTAGAACTGCCGGGCTCCTCCGACCTTGTTTGTCGTGGTAGGATTCGGGAACGACTCTGACTCTTCACCGGATTACGGAATCGTATGTGGTTTTGGGAAACTTGGTCGCTTCCGGCCGGCTCGCACATGGCGGGTGTCGGATCGCTCTACCTCGGTGCGTACGGCGCAGGTACCGTGCCACCAGGCGGACGAGTCCTTCGGCCCTTGGCGACTTCGCGTTCCCCTAATCATATGAAATTTCGGGTCCATGACAGAACACAAGTGGAAACCACCAACATTTCAATAATTTCAAGTTTTTCAAGTCATCCCCAACTTTATCATGGAGTTGGGTTTGGGCTAACAACCCTTATCCCAAGTGATAAGTGGTTTGATGGGTTCTTAATTGTCGGGGTCCCGAATCAGTACGTGACTTAGTGAAAAATGGATCGCCAAAGATCGAGAAGCCACCCAACATACCATACGCACTTACATCGTATGTATCAATCACCGTTTGGTGACCCGAAATTAAACCCACATACCATACATGCTTACGTCGTATGTATCTATCACTGTGCGTCAAGCCGGCCAGAAGCTAACATTATTCAAAGAGTCAAATATAATTCAAAAACACCTTGTAGAGATTTGTTTCCTATATTCTATTGCAATTATAGCAATTACTTAGATGAGCCCGATACCTGTGCCCACACCCTAACCTAGTTGGCTGAAGCTCAGACTAGTGGGTCGCTTGAAAGCCCGGCACAAATATCCACACCCTACCTAACCGACAATCACATCTCAGCTAGGGGGTCACTCAACTAAAACAATCACTAACACTGTGAGAGATATAGAGAATAGTACTCTACCATCATCCCATACACTTCATATCATACACGCAATGTGTATGGAGGGACGTGGTGAACAACTCAGAGATCATTACACAACTCTACAAGAAGAGTTATAAGATAATAATCCATGTCACTTACCTTCAGGCAGATACCTGAAGGCCACAAGTACGAAAGCAATAAACAGCAGAAGTAAAACGTTTAGTGGTCCAAGATACAAGCTAGTATCTTACAAACCCAAAAGTGCCCATGTATAGTTCCAAAAGATCAGAACACTCACAGAAGCAACCAATTCAAGCATCATTCTGATAGTACTCATTGATAGAGGGATCACGTACTTGCAAGACTTAATAGTGCTCGTGACATGAAAAGTAGCATGGCATAGGACAATAACTTAGCATGGTAATTGACATTACAATAACAAATGTTAGAAGTTCACATTCACGTGTCCATAGTTAACCAATATCAAAAGAACATAGACATGTTCTGATAAAGGTTAGACAACTCAATCTTTCACCATGACAGGTGATATTCTAGTTCAATCCATACCTCTCACCATGACAGGTGATATTCAAGTTCAATTCATTTCTCCTACCATGATAGGTGATATTCCAAGTTCAAATCACAATCACAAACAAATGTCAATCGTTTAGCATCACTGACTGGTGCTCCGGGGTTCTCCAAATGAGGGTTACAAGGCCCCAAGAGGATGACATCCACATCGGAAGGACTTTCACTATGGTCGCGATTCACATACAACTATACACAGTAATCTAGTGTCAACTAGTAACCACGACGAGTGATAATGGTGTTGATAGACCAATTTACCTAGTGAATCGTGTTGACAGACCAATTTCACCCCCCGGTTGCACTATCACTACACCCTCGTCACTCTTACTCTCTTGTTCAAATTCAATTAAACATTGTTTTCAATTAGGTCATTACAATCATCTATTCATGCTAGTAGGGACATTCAAACAAGCATAGTAATCATGAAAAGAAAGTAAATACGGCATGATAATATTAACAAGCTCAGCTTGCCTGGATTATTGGGTTCCTGCTCGTGCTGGTATTCAGATGAAGATGGATCCCAATTCTCGTCAAGGGAGTCTAATAATTTGAGAAAAAGGTATCGCGACAAGAAAAATGACAAAAGTGAATAAGAATCCAAGATGCAACAGAATGGATGAGCATGAAATACATAGCAGAGGATGACAATTTAAATTTCAATATTTTCATTACTGGTTTCATGTTATTTGGAATTTTTAAATGAATGTTAAGAATTTTTAGAGTTGGAGTAGCATTTTATGCATTTATTTGATTATTTTAATAACTTAAAACTTTTATGAATAGTAGCATGAGTGGAACTACTTTTAGTAAATAATACATGTTGTACTGATCATTTTGATATAAAGTGCACAAATTTTGGATTTGTATTGAATTAATTATGAATTTTGCAAGATTGGAATTTTAAACTCAAAATTTTATATGACTCAAAATTTGATATGAATTTGTTACTTTCGGAAGAATGTAAGTACCTTAGCATGGATGCATGTCATACCATTAGATTCTATATTTAAAAGGATGAATTTCGAAAAAGAATCAACTCATTTGGAGTTGATTTCTATTTTCTACGAATTTCTAAAGCTTAAATCATTTTAATTCCTTTTTCGTCTTTTCCTCTGTAAAGAAATTATGAAATATTTTATTACCTAATATCAGCTAGCTCTAGAGTATGACATGTGGGTCCTAGTCAAAGTTAATTGTTCAACATTTGGCTAATCAATATGACAGTGGGGCTCACTATCATAGACTAGTATTTATCCCCTTTTTCTTTTCATTATTTCTTTAAATCCTTACATGTGGGTCCGCCGTGTTAGTGAAACAATAGCGCATGAATTAAGTACTGCAATAATTAAATTATTAATGAGGTCGGAACATCATTAATTTAGTTAATGATTAGGGCATTAATCATGTCCAAAGAATACTTATTGAGTTAATCATTGCACCGGCCAGGATATTAATTACTAGGTACGGCAGTCATTAAGTATCATAATTAATTATTGTGATTATTAACTGTATTAATGCTGTCTAGATGAAGTGCTAATCATGGTCATTACTCGACCTGTACGGACAACGGCTATCCATGTCCGACTGAGTGGATAACGGCCAAACCATTTTGACCGTTATGGTTGACGGTCTGACTGCCCGTTTTAGCCGGTTAGACCGGCCGCTTGTCGAGACCCCATGGCTGATGGCGACATTGTGACTCCAGTGAGGCGGTGCAAGGAGAGGAGGGGAGCGGCTGAGCAAGTATTGCTCAACCTGGCTGATGGCGGTGAGGGTTAAGAAGTCAATTTGGCGGCAATGCTTGAAGCCAGTGGTTGTGGCATTGGATCTACTGGAGGTGGAGAAGAACCGTCGGGCACAAGCTTTTCCATGGGCCCCTTAGCAGAACCAAGAGAAAATGAGTTCCAGGAAAAGGAATCAAGCTTAGGTAGAAGATGGAGTAGATGAGCCCACTGTGGGTGTCGGTCAGAGATGGGGAAGAAGCGGGGATTCTGTTGGCGCTAGGCTTTGTGGGGGACATAGGGGAATTGGAGCAAAGGCTTGATAGCCGAGAGAGGAAAGGGATGGTGGCATTGTGTTGGCATTGGTGCTCTGTGGGCAGCAGCGCGATGGACGCCTGTCCAGCGGGTGGCAGCGGCGAGGTAAGTGAGTGGTGCGACGCCTGCGGGTGGGGTTCGCATGGCAATGATGTAAGGAGAGGTGGAGGCACGGGCAGTGCGGGTGTAACATCCTCGAATTTCTAGAATTTTTTGAACTTTTCAAAACTTTTCTGGTAAGAGGATGTCGCTCATACTATTATTAAAGTGTGTATGTTCATTTGGTTTTTTTTTCAAATTAATTCAATTGTATTTGAATTAATTGTGAGTTTAAAGAGAGAGTTATTTAATTTCTGGAGATTAATATTTGAAAATATTTTTGCAGGATTCTACATGTCTTAATTGATTTATGTGATTTTTCTCCGAATTTTTAAGAAGTTTCCTGATATTTATTTTGCCTTAATTGCCTTTTCTGCAATTTATCAAAATCCAAAAATTTTAAAAAAAGAAAACCTTGATGGGCCTGCGCGGGCCTGGCAAGCCGTGCGGTTGCACGCAGCCGGTGCAACAGCCGCGCGCGACGTCCGCGGCCACGACACGCACGCGCGTGCTGCTCCTCGGCAGCCGGTTGCTCGCACGACGACTGCGTTGATCGGTTGCCACCCTTGCCTTTATAAATAGCTGCCTCCTTTCATCTATTTCACCTTTTCCTCCACCTTTTTTCTTTCCCCACGGGCAAGTTCCTCTCCAGGGAAATAGTAGATCTTTTCCTTACTCCGTCCAGTTCGCCGGTGCGTCACCGTAGCGTCGTCGGAGTTCGTCGTGTCGCTGCTGCCACCTCTCCATCGGCCTCCCGACGCTGCTGCTGTTCCATCCGTGAGCCACCCCTACTCCTCTCAATCTTTTCCGTTTCTTCTCTGTTGTTGCTCAACCAGGACATGCGCATGTACGTGAACTAGCATACAACCCATGCAGGCATTGATTGATCGATCCAGTCCCCATGTGTAGAACTAGTCCATATAATCCCTCTGTTCCATCACGTATTAATTCAATTTCCCATCAAACCTCAGATCTTAGTGCTAAAATGGGGTATTTGGGACCCAAGGAACCCACTGGTATGATCAGATTTTGAATCCAACCACTAGTTTTTAAATTCTTTTTGAATTCGAATAAAATTTGACCAAATTTGAGCTAACTTTGTACTGGATGCATATTTTGAAATTATTTCTTTTCCAGTAGGTTACTAGCATGTTAGGACCTTACCGGAAATTTTTCATGATTTTAGGAGCTATGCATGATTTTAGATAAATGTTTTTGTCACTATTTTAATTATTAAAAATAGAAATACCTTCTGTTTTTATAATTTAATTTTTGTTTAGAGTTGTACTTACTGTTAAGCCAATTGTGGTAAATTTTGGTAAAATTCTGGTACAGTTTGATCATGCTATTAATTCGTATACTAATTCTAGATGTTGTTCGCGTACCAAATAGTAGTCTGTTTATTATTATTATTTCTGCATAATTTAAAAATCTTGCTGTAATAATTAGTAACACTTGAACTAGGTGCTAGATAATTAATTCTAAAAGGTCTACCTCTAAGTTTCACAATTGTATGATATTTTCATGAACATGGGAATATTTGCAAACACCGACAATATCAAAAATGCACCCGTGTCATTAATTTTATTTTCATCGTTCAACCATGACATGTCTTGTATTAATAGTATGCATAGGACAGTATCTATTTTTACATGACATGTTGGCATGATTAAAACTTTATTTTGTTGATTAATAATTTTATTAATTAAATAGTGTGGATAAATGTTTTTGTATTAATGTAAGAAATAATTAAAATATTATTTTTATCTATATTATTACTAATGTACCGTGTTGCTGGTATTAAATAATTTAATTAATCTATTATGATTTATTTACTTATTAAATACCGTTACGACCCCTCTTTAGGAGACCCCAGTTAAGGACCGTCCAAGGGTTAAAACCCTACCTCGATCTTCGACAGACTGTCCGTCCTCGATCACCATCTCTCTTTTGCAGTTGGATTTTTATTTGGAATGGTCATTGATTTTGTCGCTTTATTTCCATTACGACGATTAGGGAGTGACGCCGACAATGCCGGACCCGACTTCGAAGGACACTAACTCAACAACGAAGGCATGCCCCCTCTTTCTTGATCATGTTGATCCCATTATGTGCAATGTCATTATATTTTACTGTTTTCAAACATGCATGTTGTTTTATTCCCGTAGCTAGCGTGTCGAATGACACACATGTATCTTTATCCGTTTGTCGCCCTTATACCTGTTACCTTAAGTTATTTATTTAATATTTCAGAATAGAGTAGAGATGATGCTTAGCCATGCTTAATTATCCCTAGGCTATTTTTTTCTTGCCTCTGATCTTCAGATCGTTGTCATTATTATTGAAACTTGTTGAGCTTGCTGAGCTAGGGCCGGATGCCCATTGTTGTTTCCCTCTCTCTCTATTCTATGCTTTTCTACTCTGGGTGAAACTTACCATCTAAAAGGTGCGGGCGACAGCTGAATCATGAGTTGAAGGAGCAAGTGGTCATTCTTCATGAGTTGAGAAAACCATCGGTCGTCCGTATCGAATAAGGTCAAATTCATGATTTTGAGAAGTGTGAAAACAGTACGGCCACAGCTATATGGGCACTGGCTTGGTCAAATAGGTTAGTCGAGTCTCGGTGTGGACATCGCCGTACCGCAGAAGGGTGAACGTAGCTACTAGGACCTCGGCACAAATGGGAGGCCGGAGGGTGGGGACGTACTCTTAACTCCGTGTGAGACCCGGTGGGCATGTCGCATTGGGATTAGATTAGCTAAAAGGCCACGTCACGATCTCCCTGCCGGTACACCGATGGGTGTGTACTACGCTGGTGACGGTCAGTGGCAACAAACGAGATTGTGTCATGTGGGTAAAGTGTACAAACTCTGCAGAGTAATAAACTAATCGATTAGCCATATCCACAGTCACGGATGTCACATAACTCATTCTTGATAAAAAGACCTATCCTTCTCCCCCTTGCTAATTCCCTCTACCCCAGTTCTGGAAATGTGATTAGGTGGTTGGAACCTATGGTCGAGTTTAGGCTGGATGCCTCACTCGGTTGTGTTGGTCGTGGACCCTCACATTGATGTGAAACCCCTGAAATGAAAATCTGATTTTATATGAAAGCCGCCTTTGAAATTATCGTAGTACTTAAATCCTAAAATGCTTTTACACAAAATAGCCACACAGCCTTCCTTTGTAGCATCATATACATTGGTTTAGGTATTTCCCTACGAGGGGGCACGCTGAGTACGTGAAGTACTCATCGACATGTTTTGGTTATGGTGGTGGACAGATGACTACACTGCCGAAGACGTTGACAGCGACTACTACGATGATCCCGAGGAGTGAGGTCGCGTTGACTCTGTCGACTGCCTGTGGCTGAGATGGAGCCTACCAGTTTATCGCTTTCTTTCCCGCTGCTTTATTCTCTGTAACGGTCATATGACCGAGTACTTTGTTAAAGCCATGTGGCATCTATTTCGTCAAGACTATGTTGTAATAAATTTAACAAGGCAATGTTATCATTTCGACTGTGTTCATCAGCTTGATCCTGGACTAATGATGATACACAAAGGGGGTCCAGAAGTTAAGTTTGGACTCTCACAGCGGAGCTCCGGGTGCAGTGGGTTATGGCCCAGTTGGGCGACAGAAGGGGGTAATGGACCGAGTGGCCCATCCTGACAGGTAAGCTTTCCTCTTTTTATTTTTTATTTTATTTTATTTTTTTTGTTTTAGGCTTAGGGTTTGAACCAAAAGAAATTCAAATAGCTATTTTAAACCTGAAAAAAATTATAGTGTGTCTTTTGAACTTATATATCTTCTAGGACCTCTTGTATATGAAAATAATTGAATTTTCTATCTTTATTTCCATATCTTTGCAAAATAGCTTCAAATTAAAGAATCATGTATCTAAGTGATCAGTTTCAAATATGTTTACCTTGAAAAAATTTGAAGCACTGTTCTAAGACATCTAAGGTACAAGAAAATTATTGGTCAAGGTTTTCATGGGATTAGGGTTGGGATTTATTTTCTTTAAGTCAATTTCTTATTAATTATTGGGTTTTTGAAGTAATGGATATCAGATGACTTATATGCATGCATGAAGTTATACCAAACCAAGGTTTTTATTCCTTCAAATTTTTACAAGCATAAATTACAAGGTTATGAGATTGGCATGTTACATTAGTCATGGCTGGTGGGCCCTGACTATCCCCAAGCACCGCCAGCAACACTCCCAGCATGGGTGGATAGAAAAATCCAACGACATTGGTATAGGCTAGGCTACCCACCTACTGATCCATCTCTTGGTATTAGTCATCGGCTCTCACATCTCACTTATTAATTGCTCCAGTATTAGTTAGTCAATTAAATAGGGTACCCCACTGGACAAACATCAACCAACCCTACTCATGCTAGTACAAATATCATCCATAAGCATTGTTCACAATAGTGACCATCATAAGCATGCAACCTTGCACAAATAGAACATAAACAATATCACTACAAAATTAACCATAAAATTCAATGAGTTGCCGCTTGCCTTGCTGATCGTACTCCTGGAACAGAGAAGGATCACTCCCGTATGATCCCTTGTTGCCGGGCCCTACCGATAAGAATCAAAGAAACACTTGGAAACACCGAAATGAGAGAATAAACTAAATTATAGAAAGTTCAAGTCCAAAAAAATGAA
Source organism: Stipa capillata (assembly GCA_019208055.1). NCBI lineage: Eukaryota > Viridiplantae > Streptophyta > Magnoliopsida > Poales > Poaceae > Stipa > Stipa capillata. The sequence goes on from JAGXJF010001158.1 coordinate 35,430, forward strand.
TTAAATGCATCCTAGAACATTGTAAATAAAATTATAAAACTAGTGCATTATTCTCACCCAATTTTGTGTCCTAGTATTAAAGTTGTGAATTTTCTAAGTTATACGTGTCAATTTAGGGTTAAGTAACATAGCAATTAATTCATTTTTTCCTACAATAGTAACATGCATGCAAATGATCCTTTGATATAATACTGATTAAACCACGAATTTACATATGAGGTTCATCTCATTTAGAGTTAGTATGAATTTCGTATGAGTTTTGCAAGTTTTAATCAAATTTAGCATTTTCTTTTTTTCCTCAATTAAAGTAAACAGAGAATACATTTTATACATAGGTGCAGCCACCCACTAAGACTGACATGTGGGGCTAAGGGTCAGCCTTAACTAGTCAATGACTGACTGGTCAATAGCCACTATGCCTAAATGCCATACTCAGAAAATTTTCTTCTTAATTTCTAATTAAGTTCATGTGTTACTAACAACAAGGGTCCACAGGGTAGGTTTAAATTTCTTAACCATCAACTTGTGCGGGTACTGCATGTCAGACTCTTAATTCTTTGAACATGGTTTGATTATATTTTAACCGCCCATGGCCCACCTGTCATACGCCAAGACTAAAAACTCTTAACTCCTAATCGAAATGAGCCCACTAGTCAGGTCACCCAGAGGCTGAACACCGGTGAACCCAACGTGAGTGCGCGAGGTGTAGGTGCATGCTAGCAGTTCAGTGCACCAAACTAAACGCGGTTTTGCACGCTCAACTCCTGGCATTGCTGCGAGTGTAACCAGATCGATGCAGGGACTAGTGGTTGCCGGTGGCAACCGAACGTAGAGACATGTAGAGTGGGAGAGGGGACAGGGAAAAGGTAGCATTCAGATCCGGTGCTCACCACAAGTGCAGCGACCAGCAAATCCAAGGTGAAGGAATTCCAAGGTGATGATGAGGTGGCAGCCGGCAGTGAGGAAGGAGAAGAGGTCAACGGCGAGGAGAAAAAGGAACTCCTGTGGCCCAGATCTTAGCTCCAACGGCTTCACACAGACCTCCAGAACATGTCGATGCGGTTGGCAGCTTCTTGGGGTGATGGCAAGCTGGACTTCCTCACTAATGGCAAACTACGGTGCTTGGATGAAGATGGCTTCTGGTGCCTAAGGGAGGAAAAGAAGAAACCAGGAGATTTGAGGGGACCAAGGGGATGGCCGCATGGAAAGGATGGCCTGACGGCCGAGCCCCAATGACCAGCCACCGTGTAAGGCATGAAAGGCAAGTGCGCTTCCATGCAAAGAAAGGGTAAAGAGGGGAAGGCAACGGTGGAGGGAGGTGGGCTCGGCCTAGAATGAAGGGGGAGTGGGCTAGCCTTCGGCCCGAAGAGGTGAGGTTTTTCTTTTATTCTTTTTTTTATTCTCTACATCTTTTTAGGTTTTAAATTTTTTAAGATTAAAAACTAGGTTTTTAGATCTAGAAAAATCCATAGAGGGTCCTTAAGTTATTTATGGCCTATGAGAAGTTTCCTAGGTTTTTCTCAATCATATTTGACTGTTATTTAAATTCAAGTCAAGTTCGAACCCTAATTTAGCTCTGAACTGTAACTAGGCGAAATATTGTTCCATAACTCATGAAAAATTTATATTCATTCTCATGGAAATAAATGATCCAAAAATAAAACTTGCATGATTTTTGAATATAGGAAACTTCACCAAAGAATTATATTACGGTCTTGCCAATTTGAAATTTGTTTAAATAACATTTTATTCAAATAAGAAAATCATCTCCAGAAGTCACCGAGTCCTTCTTTGAGCTATATGAGACCTATGAAACTTATCAGAGAGACATTTTGAATATTTTTGTTTCACAATTTTATTTAGGGTTTATTCTAGGTCCATTTTGACACAATTTAGTTTGGGTTATTTTAATTACTTTAAATGAAGAAATGACATTATATGGACATGCACTTTATTTGTAATGACCATAAAGGTACTCACTAAAAGAAGATTACGATATTGGGTCATTAAAAATCCTCCCCTCCTTAAAAGAAACTAGACCCGATATTCCAAATAGTTAGGAAAGAGAGAGAGGTATTCGGCTCGAAGCCGATCTTCGCGTTCCCAAGTGGCCTTATATTCATTATGGTTTCTCCACTAAACCTTATAAAACCTTTGCTAGAGGCCTTGATACATTTTCTCCTTGGATGAATGGAGAGAGGGCAGTCATGAGCTTCATGGAAAATTAGAGACCTTCAACTCTTTATCCTTGGGCACGACAATATGGTTGCCGAACCAAAGGACTCCATGCTTATCTCGGTGAAACAAGTAGTTGTACCAGTTTTCATCTTCTCCTTTATTTTCTAGACATCAGCACTTTTCACTTGAGCAGCTTTGTTTTGATCCTAAGGGAGGGTTTCACCTCAAGGGCAGCAACAAAACCTTGCTTGATCACCTCAAGGCTGAGCCACTGGAATTCTTCACAGAGAAGTGTTTGGTGCACCTAAATCATCAGGTTATTGCAATAGGCTCTTTCCGATTTAGGACAATGAGAATGGCTTTGCTGGGGGCTGTAATTGAGGCCTACATCATCATCCTTGATTAATTCCAACATCTTCTTTTCCTTAGGTTCAGATCCGGTTGAGTGAAAATATACTTCCAACTATTGTGGTCCAAAAATATTTCACAACGATTACCATAACATAATGTCACTAAATCTTGAGTGCATGAACCACGGTTGCAAGTTCTAGGTCATGAATGGGATAATTGAGCTCATAAGGATGGATTTGACTCAAGGCATAAGCCACCACCTTTACCTCTTGCATGAGAACACAATCAAGACCTTGACAAGAAGCATCGCAATAGATTTCAAAGTTTTTGTGGATATCCAAAAGGACTAGAATGGGTGCAGTGGTCAACCTCTCCTTGAGTTCTTGGAAATTCTCTTCACATTTAGGATACAACACAAATTTCCTGTCCTTCCTGAGCAACTCTGTCATTGGTTTGGCGAGAAAGAAAATTCCTTGATGAATCGGTGGTAATAACTCAGAAACCCTAGCAAACTCCTAATTTGAGTGATGGATTTTTGTTGCTTCCATTCTTGAATGGCACAAACGTTACTCGGGTCTACAGTGACAGCCTCTATTGATAACACATGACCCAAGAATGGCACTTGCTTCTTCCATACTTCACATTTGGAATTTTTGCAAAAAGTCAATGCTCACGGAGTTTTACGAGCACTAATTGTAGGTGTTATTCTTGTTCTTTTTCAGATGGAGAGTAGATGAGAATGTCTTCAATGAAGATAATTGTGAACTTTTCCAAATACTCCATGAAGACAGAATTCATAAGTTACATGAAGGTGGATGGAGCATTGGTTAAGCCGAAAGACATGACAGTGTATTCATATAACCCACAATAGGTGGTGAAGGCCATCCTCGGAATATCTTTAGATCTGATTATTATTTTATGGTTGCCTAATCCAAGATCAATCTTTGAGAAAACCTTACCTCTAGTCAATTGATCAAAGAGATCATCAATCCGTGCAAGAGGGTACTTATTTTTACCGTAACCTCATTCAGTGAATAATAATTGACTACCAAAATAGCTAGACAACCCCATGAAGATGAGCTAGGCCTTATGTAGCCCTTGTCTTCCAACTCCTTTAGTTGCTCTTAATTTTGACCAATTCGTTCGGAGGCATTTGATATGGCTATTTTGAGATCGAAGCGGTTCCGAGTGGAAGTTCTATGATGAACTCCACATCACGGTTGGGCGGCATGCCTGGAAAATCATCGGGAAAGACATCTGGAAAGTTTCAACCACTGGAACTTCTTCAATGGAGGGAGCTTGGGTGGCACTAAGCGCATAGAGTTGAGACTTGACGAGCTTCGGGGCAATTTAGACTTGTTTGCCATCAGGCCTCATGAGAGAAATAGATCTTCGGGCATAATCAATTTTACCCTAATTCTTGGATAGCATCTCGTAGCCCCTGAGCAGGGATCTAGCCTTCGAGCCATGCCCCTTTCCAAGACTCGCTGGGCCCATGCACCGAAAACCAACTTGGGTCAGTGGGTAAGTGCCTGGGCTCATTTTTTGGGTCGTCATCTTGTGCATCGGGTTGGGCTTTGGCCTATTACAAGAGGATCCCAATCAGGATGATCGAATGGTGCTCCATGGAGGCTTAAATGAAATCTGATGGTCCCTATCCATCTTCCTCCCATGCTCGATCCTGCCTTATGGTTCCTCTACCCCACTCGCTCATGTTTCCTCTGCTTTCGACGCTATCGTCTACTAGCGAAAAAGAGGGAGTCGATGGATGTGGGGCATACCACCGTGTGGCTGCCATCTTGCCCCTTCACACGAATGCCGAGGATGATCCCATCCTCTATAAAGGAGAGGGAGGAAAGTTCGTGGGAGCTCATCCTAACCCTTGCTTCCCCTGGTTTGCCGAAGATGTGGTCGGCGGTAACAAGGGACAGTGGCAAGGTTGAGAACCAGTGAGGAGAGACCGGTGAGGTGGTTCCGACTGGGCGCTGTGATGGCTTGGGCATGAGGTGGGGTCCCTTTGTGGACGATGGTTGCCTGGTAGGGGTGCAGAGCTTCTTCACCAGCTAGCCATCGTTGCTTGCGGAGGTGCCCTTCATGTCTTCAGCTATTCCTTGATGATCCTCCAAGCAGCGCTAGCTGCCGAGCTCTTGCCCAAGTCAAGGTGAGCTGCGCCTCCCTTTCTTTATTTGGCACATGTACCTCCACAGGCTATAAGAACAATGAAGCTTGGGAGACGTGACTTTGCTAGCGTGGTACCGCATGTTTACGGGCATGTTCTTGCATGCGCATGGGAGCGTGTGCATGTAGGCTCGCTAATGAGACGATGGCCCGATCTTTCGATGAGACAAAGGTAGCTATCGATTTGGTGGAGGTTGACCTTGACGATCTGACTATACCGTACACGATGATACGCCTTAGCAATCACTAAACCAATCTCTGATGGTTATTGACCTTGCCGTAGGCACGATCAATCTGAACAATAAAGTTCAAGTTCTTACAATCAACCGAAGAACCAGCAAGAACTATGATAAATTGCAATTCGAAATTACGAGTATTAAGTTGGCACAAGAGCTAGAAGAAAATGTATTGAGATTCCACTGGTGATCTAAACAAGGTGGTAGTCCTACATGGCTTGTAGATTTGATAATGTATCAGTAGCTATACAACTCAATGAAACCTAAAAAACTAAAGAGAGAATCCTAGGGGGTATATAAAGAGAAGAGGTGATCTGTTTCAAATATAGTCCTAAACTATTTTGGCAATTGCGGTGTGCTCGTAAGGAATTTGGAGATGAGACTAGACATGTTGGAAAGAGCACGAGATAAGCTTTTCAAAGATTCCAAGATCACCCAAATTGGAGTCCATATGCTCAAGATATAGATGTTTAAAGTCGGGGTTGTCTCAGCAATCTGAATCAAAGTCCAGATCTTGTGGGACTAGTTCTCTAACTCTTCTTGGACCAAAAGTGACATGGGAAGCCTTCTTAAACAGTATCAAATCATCACTTGCATTTTCCCTTGAAGTCTTGAGTGAAAACTTATTTGTATATTGGCTTCCTTCTTCATCCTTCCTTGTCTTCATGCTCCATTCCTTGTCCAACTTTGTTTGGCTTGGACGTTCATTCCTAACTAGCAAAAGGAGATATCCTTTAGATAGCACCATATGTTCTTTAATATCAAACAAGGTACCAAGAAATTACAATACCTGATGAAAGGACCGAAGGAGCCTACTAGAGGGGGGTGAATAGGAGGCTAACTAAATTCACTTCTTTTAGCTTAGGTTATCAAAATTAAGTCTTAGCAGATTGCAAGGTTAAGTTAGCTGTGTGATAGGTGAACAGCACAGGCAATATATGTTATGTAAATTAACACGTAGCTGTCACACAGGTATGTAACACAGGTGAGCTAATAACTTAAAACAGATAAGCAAGACAGATAGCTGTGTAACAGGTAGCTGACACAGGTAAGGGATATGATATACAGCAACTGAGACACTGCTACGCTAACACAGGTGAAAAGTGATCTATCACAGATAAACAATGTATATCTAAGAACATACAAGCATGCAGATCTAATGAGTAACTAAAAGGCAATATAAGAAGTACTCAGAGAGACAAGGTGTTTTTCACCGAAGTTCCCTACTCTTCTCAGAGTGGAACGTCTCCGTTGGAGAGGCTACTCCAAAGAGATCACCAGCACTGAATCGTGCTTGTTCTCCTAGTACCTGAGTAATCAGGCCTCTTGCTTTGCTTGTGGAAGTCCTTTAGCTTTGCAACAGGTTGACTTCAGATCACCTTCACAGACTACTAGTTTCAGCCCACACAAGCTTGGGTGATACTAGCAACTCCTATGCTCGTCTAGGAGTAGACACTCCAAGAGTAACAAATTCAGCAGCAACAACTCTTGGAGGAACCAATGCTCTTTGCTCAGAGGCTCTAACTCTCTTGTACTAACTCTTAGGAAGTTTGGCTTTTGTTCAGAGGGTGAGAGGCTTGCAACGGTCGAATATGATTCACTGGGTTGAGCAAGGTTGAGGTCGAAGACCTCCCCTGGTCCCCTATTTATAGGGTTCATAGGTACCTGACCGTTAAACTCATGCCACGTAGGATTAAGTGGGTCACCGGTGACAGACACCGGTGACACAGCCAATCACAACGCACAACGGTAACCGGCTCAGGCAGATCGACACCTGTGTCACCGGAGGCACACACAGGTGAACCCTTAACTGACGTAGCCTAACTACTCAGCCCGATCTTGGCACATTACATGCCCTCAGCGCACAACTAACTTTGATCCCTAATAAGGAGAGAACCTCCAACAGTCTTCTGACTCGGCAGACAAACTATTGCAGTGCAGGTCCCTTAGCATTTACAAGCTCTCCCCTGGTACAGAGATGTACCTGAGTCATAGAGCAGTAGACCACCTGTGACACAGCTGTGTCACACAGGTGACTCTAGGCTCTAGGGTTTTTCTACCGCTAGCACTGCAGAGTGCTAGCACAAACCAGTTTCTCACTTGTGCAAAACTGTTGATACAGGGTCACTGACCTCAAAGCATCAGTGCCACTGTCCAACACTCTGAGCATTGAGCAAAAGAACCTCCATAGATCATTACTGCTTCATCCCTCTTGATAGTATGGGTGTTTCCTATGAACTCAAGGAAACTAGCAAATCTAGGCTTTACCTACCACCAGCTGCAGTCACGGCCCTTGACGCATCAAGCCACCATCACCTTGCTTGCAACTCCTTGCACAGCACCGGCTTCTTCACAGCTGTGGCACAGCTGCCTAGCACAGCCATCCCCTTGTCCTGGAAACCACCTTTGTACTTTTTGGGTGGTCATCCTTTCCTTGATGACACTTCTTCTGGAACCTATTAATCCTGCTTACACTCATTGTAAACATTAGATTCCAGTTTGAGTTGCCATTAACCATCAAAACCAACTAGGGGCCTAGATGATCTTTCAATCTCCCCCTATTTGGTGGTTAGTGGCAACCCATTCAACAATTTCAAACAAAGATTTGAATGAGTGATATATGTGCAAGTTGTTAGAATATACTCCCCCATGAAGTTGTGCACAAAAGATTTGCTTTTAACATGCAAATGCACAGGTTTTAATTTTAGGTGTGAGTAGTATTTTCTTACAACTTACACTTTTATCAGTTCAGAGAATTTGATAGATCATAAGAGATTGATTTAACTGAACTGATATTGATGCAGTTAGTATGATCAGAGCATAAAATTTCATGGTCAGAGCAATGCTCAATTTGATCAGCAGATTAAGGCATGTTCAGAGCATTTACTCATATTTACTATGATCAGAGCAAACATATGTATATGTAGGCAAGATATGTGCGGAGAATTATATCAGAGTAAGCACCATTCACACATATCAAGAACATTACTGCATCAGAACATAAAACACTGATTTAATGTTATCAAGACATAAGATTTCAGAATAAACAGTCTTGATACACCAAAATATATATAGCACTCCCCCTATTTCCAAAATACTCCATAGATACTCTCCCTCTTATATTTCTCCCCCTTTGACACTAAAACACTAGAAAGGGGTTAAGAGAAGAAACATTCAGGAGAGCTTGGTCTTAACAGCTGGAGAACCTCTGAGAGCTGGGTTTGCATTTGATCAACCTTTGAGTGCAAACTGGCCATTTCTGTTCGAAGCTTGAGATTCTCTCTGCGCAGAGCTGCAAACTGAGTAGGCATGACTTTGTTTTGATATGCTCTGGCTGCTGTTGAGGACATCAGGAAGGTGGATAGGGTGCCATCTTCAGCCACCTGTGTCACAGATACGAGTTCAACTGGGTCAGCTGCAGGAAGATCAGCGGTGACACCGATAGGTACTTGAACTTGAGGTGATGGCATCTGAGGAGCTGGTTGAGCAGTTGTGTCACGGGGGACGGGCACAGCTGTGTCCAGGGAATCTCCAAGAGAGCAGGAACAGCAACCTCATCAGGATGGTCATCAGCTTGAGGTCTAAGTTGAGTCTCGGATGTCTTCACTGAGATGTCAAAAGTTGATTCTGGAAGACTGTTCTTTGAAGGATCATATACATGATGTAAGACCATACCTCAGCTTAGCTTTCTTATCCTTCTGAACAGTATCTATTTCATGGAAGATGTATCTTGCTACATCAAAATGCTGATTCTTGACTATGTGCACCAACACCTACCATACTGGATTATATACTGCATCTGTGTTGCCTCCCTTAGGCTGAATGGTGACATTTAGAATCTTCACAAGATGCTTGGCAGTGATTGTGATCCCCTTAAAGTAAACATGATCTGCTGGGGCACTGGCAGGAAATGAAAAGTTCCTTGGATAGAACTTCCTTCTGTCAGCATTAGAGA